>BSXT01000873.1:0-43975 GCA_030267785.1 Phytophthora fragariaefolia | reverse complement strand
CACCAACGAACCATTATAGCCGACTCTACGAGTTTGCCAACCAGTCAGCTTGCTTCGCTGCTGATCGTGCCAGCTTAACTACTCCTCATTTTAGTTCTACTTCTGCAATGGCGCGCGGCAAGCGTCCCAACCTCAACCCATCAGGTGGCGCGAAGCCCAAGGAGTTTACGCGAGATACAGCCACGTACGAGTTCCGCCAAAGAGTACTAAAGTACTTCGCTACGCATTCTATCAAGGAAACCCTAGCCAAGAAGTACCCTGGGCTCGACCCTTCAGCGCGTGAGACGAAACGAAAGAGCATCTACTACTGGCGGAAGATGAGCGCCAAGGTCGAGCGGGCATGCATCAGTAGCAAGATCAGTACCATGAAGATAGGGACGACGTAGTTGACATTAACTTGGCTATAGCTGAATAGACAATTAGTTCTGCGCGTGTGTGTGCGCACGTGCGCATTGTGGTTATTCTTGCAAATAAGACTTCGCTAAATTCCTCCTGCGTGCTGGGTTGTAGAGGTAACCCCCCCCTCCCGAGTTCAACGCCGCTGTCTGTTTTGGCTAATTCGGAGAATTTTACTGCTAAAAGTGACCAACACTGCTTCACCATCAAATGATAGGCATATCATATTTAGGAGGGTTTAGTGGAAGGGCATTTAGCTGTCGGATACAAGTCGAGTTTTACGGTACGGTAGATTCATTCAATTGTGCACTTGATAGAGAGCATCAGTTGCACAACAAGCGACAGTTAAAGTTTTGTGATGTAGAGTGTGCACTTCGTTCAGCCGACCGTGATGCCCTGCACGAGCGTATTGCGCCTGCGTGCTGATCGAGCATGTTCAGCTAACTTCTCATAAATGTAAAAGATAGCGGCGTCGAATTCAGCTTCTGCATCCCTATCCAGATGCCTGCCACTGTGGCCATGCCAATGGCATGATGCCATTGGCACGGCCAGCCAGCCTGGCAGCCGCTGTCAGGCAGCGTGCTATTTTGTACATGTACTAGGCAGGCGGATCCACTGGATCACCCAGGGAACTGCGACCAGGACTTGCTGGCAACATCTGTCGCGCTGACTAAGTCGAAGTGTTCTTTGAAGCGCGAGTGAGCTTGCTCTCCGATCTTAGGCAACCAAGTCGTTGAACAGCGTTCAGTGAACACATGAAGAATGCTACATGGTTCAACGACGCTCATCAATGGACCTACAATGTACGACGCTCACCAATGGAACCTTTCTGCTTCTCCATTGACAATGGATGGAGCAAAGTGATTTGATGCTCGGTCGTTTTTCACTCCTGACGACACCTTGCAAGTTTTTGCACGAATTCCAATCCGACGCAGCATTCCCGCTTTCTCTCAGTCGCGCACAGGTAGCCGTGCTATCGGTGCAAGCGCGTACAGCAAGACCAGTTGGGAATTATGCATGTACCGATGAAGCGTGCAGAATGGCTGTGGATGGGAATTGCAGCGAACGCAGCGATAACAGTCTCGGCTGGTTTTGGAGGCTCACTCGCCGACACCTCGTACAAGGTGGGCACCGTTCACGCTGCAAATCAACTTCAAGAAGCGACTAGCGATTTCCTTGCCGCCTTCGCAACAGAACTGCCTTCCGAATCGCTCTTCCAGCGTCAAGATGGGCTCGCCACTCTAGCCCCCATCATCAACGTCGCCGGCGATCTCCTCGACAAGCCCATACCCACCAACAAGTGGTGGGGAAATCTCATACACACCACCACTGAAGACATCAACACCGTCACTAATCCCGCATGGTCCAATCCGTACGCGCTCAAGCTACCCAAGCAAACACCCTATGGGCTGCAGGCATGCTACTCCTACACGTACCGCCAACTGGCTGACGAAGTGGACGGCGTCGTCAAGTACTATCTGCACGAATTCCACAACGACGTGACTCTGTCGGCCAGCGAGTTCGGGTCGACCAAGCCCGACTACGAGGTGTATTCGTTCAGCGACATGGGTGTCACACTGCGGACGTGTGTTGCCGGCAGCGGCGGTGTTGTCAGCTCAAGCTGTATGGATTCGGCGCTGGTGCACGGCATGGCGTTCGTGTCGGCAACTTACGTCGGCTTGACGCCCCGCATCGAGTCGGACTACGCCATGACACTGCTGGACAGCTCAACGCCGGGCAAATACGTGGTGCAGCTCGCGAATGGCCAGGCGTGGGTGGTCTTCACCAGCGACGCGAGTGTGGTCTTCGCAATTGATAGCACTGGGTCCGCCTTGGCAGCAGCAAACGGCTACACCGGCACAGTTCGTCTTGCGGTTCTCCCGGATAGTGGTGATCAGGGTGTGTACGATAAGTATGCGTCGTGCGTCGTGCGCGGCGGAGATGTGTCGGTACAGTCTCGAACGAGTTACTCGCTGGACTGGGAAACTGAGGGCAGCGGGTGTGATAGTTCGGGGCTCCTTCATTTCGCGCTTCCTCATCATGTAGCAGTCATGAAAGACGCGACTACGGCGGAGTCAAGCGGAGCAGTTGTTCTACACTCAAGCACTCGAGGACAAATGGTGGGTCAAGTGACCACGTCAGGAAGCTGGACGTTGTCGGAGCCTGAGGCTGACGATGAAGTAGACTTCTACCCCGCCAAGAAGCCGTCGGCCGATGTGGTTTCGCAGCTCGGACTTTTCTCGACGCTGCAAAGTGACATCAACAGCCAGTGGAGCCTGGACACTGGCAGTTGGTACTTTAGTGGCAAGGCGTACCAGAAGTACGCATCATTGTGTCTTGTGGCCGCTGATAGCTCGGTTGTTGGTGATGCAATGTTTTGTTGGAGCGCTGTTTGTGGAAGTTGGAGGGTCTCCTTCGCCCTTTATTACTAACACATTTAGTTTGCCACTGGTTTATGAGACGACGTACAAGGGTGTTGTCACCAGCCTGGTGTTCACGAGTGGTGATGTCAACGTTGATTTTGGTAACGGCGTGTACAACGATCACCACTATCACTACGGATACTGGGTAACGGCGTCGGCTATTCTCAAGAAACTCGACCCTTCCTGGTCAGGCATGGCACAACTTGAAAACATGGTCTGGACGTTGCTACGTGATGTCGCCAATCCGAGCTCGGACGACGTGCACTTCCCAAAGTTCCGCCACTTCTCATGGTACCTCGGTCACTCGTACTCGCACGGTGTGACGCCAATGGCAGACGGTAAGGACGAAGAGAGTACCTCTGAGGACGTGAACTTCTACTACGGCATGATGTTGTGGGGCAAAGTGACGCGAAATCAGGCTGTCGAAGATCTCGGCAGTCTCATGCTACGCTTGAACGCGCGCGCCGTGCGCACCTACTTCCTCATGACGTCGGACAGCACGATCCACCCGCCCCAGTTCGTGCCCAACCACGTCACAGGGATCTTTTTCGACAACAAGGCGGACTACGCGACGTGGTTCAGTGCCGAGAAGTACTGCATCCACGGCATTCAGATGATTCCGGTATCGCCGATCAATGGCCTAGTGAGGACAACAACGTTCATTCAGGAAGAATGGGACGATATTCTGTCAAAGGAAGCGATTGTGACGGGGGCTGACACTACGAATGCATGGCTGTCGCTGCTACTCGTGAATCAGGCGGCAATCAACCAGGCTGATGCCCTGCCGAAACTCCTGAGAGCAACCATGGACGACGGGTTAACACGTTCGTGGGCTCTGTACATCGCCGCCTCCCACCTCCCGGAATCGCTTCAAACCTGCGCAAACCCTCGGTGGCCTGCCGCTGCAGCGCTACTCAACGACATCTGTCAACTCCCCGCCTAAAATACACTTCAAAACTTCCTTTCTTGAAGTATTTCAACATTACAGTACATGTATTGCGCGTTTCATTCAAAATTTCCGAGATCGGTTGGTTGAATCAACGGAGCCCAATCGCCCGGAAATCGCCCAGCCGCTGTAAACGAATATAATATGAAGTGTAAGGAGTGAGTCAATCTTATTCAAAGGTGTTTCCACATTCGGCATTCAGAAAAGCCACGCAGAGGGGTCCGATGCGTGACCTCTGGGGGGCAATTCTGCCGCTACCAGGCTGATCAATTGGCCACGGAGCATCAGAGCGTACCGCCGTACGCTGCGCATGCACGGGCGCAGCAGCTAGTGTCCTCTGAAAAGCTAGAGCGGCTTCTGGTTCTGCAGTTATCCCGGAAATGCCCCCGACAGTCCAGCAAGCCGCCCCGTTGCGAGTCGAAGCCGGACACTCAGCGTCAGTCCTCTCATCCAATTCGGTAGCTGCATCAAGATTGCTACCAACTAATCTTGTAGTACACGAATAGGCAGTGGTAGACAGTGTTCCGGTGAGCATGATGTTGCGTTACCACTTCCTGCATCGTTCACTCCAACACCTAGAATTCAAAATCAGATATTAGATTAATCTATGGATTTCAGCCAGTCAAACGCATGCGTCGATTATTCACTGATGGGTTGGGGGAAGCTAAACCGGTCAGGAAGCGCAAATTTGGGTGGAATCGACAATACATGTAACACCAACTACAGTACATGTACTGTACCACAACACCAAACGAAAATACTGAGTGGACTACGAGACTTTAATTAAATATACCGGTATACCGGTATCGGTATCCTTCAAGTTGAAGCCGCCTGGACTTCGTGTGCGCCACACCGCCCAGTTCTTCTTGCGCGCGGAGGGCGCGAACTTAAAGAAAACGCAGCCCCAGCGCGAGCGATGGTGAAGCGCAGCTCCAAGGCGCGGCGCGGCGCCTCCGCGGCGGAGCAGCTGCAGGCGGCGCTCACGCGCTCGCTCAAGGACCGCGTGGCGGAGACCGTGAGCTCCGTGTGCGAGAGCTACCAGCGCGCGCTGGACGAGCAGGCGGCCGCGGTGGGCGCCCCCGCCGAGGGCGCGGGCTACGACGCGTACTACCGCAACTGCCGACGCCTGGTGGACTACGTGCAGCAGCACATGGAGGTGTCGCCGGGCTTCGGCGAGCAGATGGACCGCATCATCCTGGCGTGTCACAGCGGCGCCACGGAGCGCGTGCTGAGCTCCGTCGTGACCAAGCAGCTGTGGCTGCACCCGCGCGGGGCGCTGCCGCCGCCCCCCGCCACGGCGGAGCGCGAGACGCGCAGCAGCAGGAAGAGCAGCTCCAGGAGCCACGCGCGGGTCAAGCGCGAGCCTTCGTCGTCGTCCTCGTCGTCGAGGATGGCCACGAGAGCGAGCGTCGAGTCCCCCGCCATGCACACGAGGAGCGCCCGCTTGCTGCCGGACGCGCGGGGCAGCGGGCACGACGCGCAGCCGGTGGGGAAGAGGCCGCGCCGCGCCGCCAGGAAGGTGATCCACGACTCGTCCGAGGACGAGGACGAGGGGGAGGAGGAGAAGCCCGTGAAGAAGGCGCGCAAGGCCAGGCGGCAGCAAGAGCAGGAAGACGACGACGACGAGCTGCTGTCCTTCAAGGACGCCATTGGAGAGCTGTGCTACCCGGACCGACGCACGCCGTCCGAGACCAAGTTCTTCAAGGAGCGACTGCGCAAGTCGATTCAGTTTGTCGACGCGCTGCTGTGCAAGCCGCCCCCTGGGAAGGTGTGCGGCCGCGGGTGCAAGAAGATCCGCGCGCAGATGTGCAGCAGCTCCACGCCCTGCAAGAACAAGATGTGTCGGATCTGGCACGACGTCGAGGCCCACACCGACCGATGCCAGAACCCGCAGTGTGAGTTTAAGAACCGGATCTTGCTTCGTGAGACGATGCACAAGCTGGATATGAAGGAACAGCAGATCGCGGCGCTGAAAACGGAGCTGGAAAGCAAGCGCGCTGGCCTGAAGGAAGCTGCTGACAGCGACAAGGAAGAGTTGGAGAACGAGATCGCAAGCTTGGAGCAGGATTTGGAAGAGTGCGACAGCGAATTTGGTGTGCTTGGCGTGACCAAGAAGACATTCTGGAGTAATCTCAATGAGATTGGGATCGAAGTAAGCGATGATGTCGCCGACAACTTCCCGGACTTCACTTTGCACTACGAGGATAAGAAGGTGCCACGGAAGGCACGGAAGGATGGGGGAGATGCTACAGCGCATCTTTCTTCTACATCAAGTCGAGGCTCACGTGCTGCTGCTCGTCGGGAGGGTTCTGGACCTCATGGAGGCGGTGCTGGGGACGATGATGATGATGAAGATGGTGCTGATGCCGAGAATGCGGACGATAATATTCCGCGGCGTACTACGCGCAGAAGCACGTCACGTGCACGCCATAGCGTACCATCGCACAACGAAAGCGATGAGGAAACGAAGGGTGGTGATGAGGAGACCAAGGAGGGGGATTCGAGAGCGGACCGAAATGGCAGGGTGACCCCACCTGACGAGCCACCACTACCGCCCGCTGGGCCCCCGCCATTCAGACAAAACCCCGAGTTGGACCGAGCATTCGCTGCCACAGCCTCAGGCTACTCTATTCACCCACCAGCGGATGATCTTGAGGCTCCGGCAGTCGCTATGGATCCCGAGAACCCAGTAATCCATGTTGATCAAGAGACACCAGCAGTCACTGCAGATCAAGAAACTCCGGCGGTTGCTTTGAATCAAGAAACGCCCGCGGTCACTGAGGATTATGAGCCACCGAAGCAAGCGGAAGCGACAGAAGTGAGCGAGACATCTGAGCTCCAGCAGTTGGTTGATGACGCCCAGCAAGCGAGTGATGATATCTCGGGAATCATGGCGGGCTTTAGCGCTAATCCGCCCCCAGTTGGCCCGATCAACACAACTGGGTTTACCATTCGTGGCAACCCGCCCCCAAATCCGTAAATACTGCCACGATGGTGTCGAGGTAACTCTACCAGCGTGATTGGGAGTGACTTGCTACAGAGAGAAATATCGGTTATCTGCAAGTAGTCACAGCGTATGCCTCCGACACCGACGTTTACATTTTGCGTCATGATTCGGTAAGGAAAAGCTTCACAGCGTCAATCTGCATGGATAGTGAACAGTGAGATCAACCGTGTCGAAGAAAAATAAAAAACACCTTTTCACTCAAGTTTTTATGTTGTCGCAAACGCTGTTGCATATACTTTATTTTACGCTATCCAGGTCGAAACGCAGGCATCAATATAATTATAGCGTGAGACCTCACCATTTTGATAAGCAGATTTGAACGGTAGGCACCGTGTTATCTTAGGCTGGTAATCCATGGCGCATCTCCATGATGGAGTTCTGCTCACGGCGGAGGGTTCTTCATCACACTTGCTCCAGTTAGCACGGCTCAATGAAGATGACGCCATGATGGATGAAGGAGAGAGGCCTATGTCAGCGGGGTTAGAGGAGGATAGTCCGTCAAAGCCCACTGACCTGCTCGGTGGAGGCCAAGGGAATAGTAACGATGGTGTTCTTTCAAAGGATTTGCCTCTGCAGTTGCAGTTAGAAATGTTGCGTGGGAAGCTCTCGCGTCGAAACCAAATACTCGAAGTTATCCGCCGAGCGTACTACCGTGATGTGATTATTATCAAGGAAGAGCTGCGCCAGCACGGAGGGAAATTGGGCCACACAGGTTCGCTGCGCGGAGAGATACCCAAGCTACAGCGAACTCCATCCCGTCAGATCGGAGCATCTACATCTATTGAAGGTGGGATCTCTAGCGTGCCATCAGTGGATTTACGCGAGGTACTGCCCTTGTTTGCGCCGAGCGAAACCGTTCTGCAAGTACACCCTTGTGAGACCTGTGGCGGCCACCTAGAACTGGTGCATGGCGAGGTACGTAGCGGGTTGAGCTTTTCACCTTTCAAACTAGTGTTGAAGTATGTTGTGGTCTGATACTTAGAGTAAAGAACTCAAGGCTGCTCGGCAAGAAATGGCTCGTGCGTCAAAGGGGGAGCAACAAATGCGAACTGTGGTGCATCGGATGCGCTCAGAGGCGAAGCAGATGGAGGAAGTCAACGATGCGCTACAACAACGGGTAAAGGCACTGATGAAAGAAAACGCCTATACGCTCGAGCAATTGCAGGCTGCGCGAAAACTGGAGCGCGAGCAAAAGGTAATTATTGCAGGAATGCGCTCCAAGCTTCAGCTCACCCAAGCTACACAAGACGAGATCGACCAACTCGCAAGCGAATACAAGGACGTAAAGCAACAACTAATTCGTTCAAACCACGACCGCGACATATTCTCAGCCTCTAACAATCACCTGAAGGAAGAGCTTGCTGAGGTTACAAAGGCTCTACATGTCGTCAAGGTCGAGAAAGCACAAATTGAATCTGATTTCGGCACCAACTGTGCGTTAAAAAATACTGTATGAAGAATGGCTCTAGTCTGACGAAATAATGTGGTTAACCTTTTTTACTAGATTACCGCCTCCAGGAAGAAACTAAAAAGGCTAAACAGCTGACTGTAGATCTTGCCGCACGTGATGAACAGCTCAAAGATAAAGTTGTACTTTGCACTGAACAGCAGCAATCGCTAGCATCCCTCAAAGAAGAACTGGTATCCACGCTGCAACGCTTTGAGCAGACCAAACGGCACCTCGAAGATCAACTCATTGAAGAAGAGCGTGCAAGGGAGGAGATGCAAGAACAAAATCTAGAGTTTAGACGCGTGAACAAGAAGCTGGTGCGAGACTTAGCGAACATGCAAAATAGCTCGATGGACATGGATATTCCTTCAATGCTCGACGATGGCGAAATCTCTGATAGGCAGGAAAACGGCAGCTCCAAGAAGGAACGCTCACAAAGACCACAGGCTGTGAATCAGGCGGCAACGATGCGCAATAATATGCGCAAGAAGTTGGATGATCTCCAGTATCAGCTCGAATGGGCCTCCATGCGCGAAAATGACTTAGCAGCAGTGCTATTACGCAGCGCAAGCAGCACTACCAACAAGGTACCTGGTCTGAAGCGTGTACTAAGTAGGATGCCAAGTAAAACAGTCATCACGCGTTTGCCAATCCCTGAAGACGATGTAGCCCGACCCGCAGGTTCAGCTTCAGATAATAGTACTATAGAAGAAGGAATGCAAGACGCCAACGAAAAAGAGGCTGGACAATCAAGTAAAAAGTTTTTGCGTAGTTCGCAAGACGAGCGCGAACATCTGGATACTTCGTTGAAGGAAGAGGACGAATCCCAAGATACTTTGGAAATCAACGAAAAGAACTTCGAGGCTTATCATAAGGAAGTGGCACGGATGCTGACTGAGGTGAAAGAGGGCAAAGACAAGATCGCTAAGCAGCAAAAAGTAATTACGGTGCGTAGCGGTCATCTCGAAGCTTCGTATATAGTTGGACTACTCTAACATGTATTGAGCTTTACAAAAAAGGAATTGGAGCGAAAGAACCATGTGCTCACGAATCGTTTAGAAGAGTCGAAGCTGTCCATTGAAGCTCTAACTGGCAGGTATATACGACATAAAGAAGCTGTGTAGAGTATAACTATTTCTTTGTCTTGCGATAGACTGCACTAACTGTACTGTACCTACGTGAATGAAATGACAGTGTGAACGCATTGAAGATGCGGCTAAATCAAGATAGCGCAGGTGCAGCAGAAATGATGGAGGCAATGATGCGACAGATTGACGACGGAAAGAGAGATCAGCAATACGAGATTGAACGAAGCGTCATCCTAATGACGTTTTTGCGCCAAGTATCACAGTCTGTGCATGAAATTAGTGATAATAAGGCCCTCATTCTAGACTTAGAGTTAGATGTGGTACCGCCCGATGACCCCAACGAAGCCTCACGTGATAGTGAAGGTGGTATGCAGATGATGGAATTACAACGCAAAAAACGTGAAGTGCGCCGAAAGGTACTCATGGAAAAGGCAATGAAAAAGTTTTCGATTATGTGCCACAATCGTGCCGAGCTTATCGGTGTAGAGATGCAAAAGATGCGAGTCAGCTTTGAGAGAATGCGCGAGGACCTCGATCAGGCTGAAAACAAAATTGACTCCGATCAACTTCATATTCGAACACTTGAGGCAGAAATTGCAAAACTCCGCTTGGCAGTTGAGATGGAAAAAAACGCTCTTGGGAAATTCGAAAGAACATTGGTACAGTCACAAACCATGAGGACAAACTCGACAAGTGCTAACAATGGCATCTTATTACTTATGTGCTGTTTAGAAACAAACAACAGATGATCTCAACGAGTACACAATGAAATTTAGGATACAAGGAGATGAACTTATGATCCTAAAGGGAGAACACGACAAACTACGAGAGGACCAAAATCGACTTACCTTGCTGCTATTTGAAAAAACGAAGGCATGGCAAAAGGAGATTAACACGAACGATAAGGTAACACCCTACGTGGCTCCGTGCAATTTACTTCCTATTCTTGAATAATGAGCGTATTGCCGCTGGGTAGTGCAACCAAAAAATAGAACAACTGGAGGAAATGGTTGGCGATATTAAGATGGAGCGGGATATCCTACACAAGAAGGTTGGTAATTCCTGGTGGTGGTCGCGAGTGCGTCCTAACGTACCGTTTGTTTCGTATTATCGGCTAGCTCGAAGAGATTGAGGCACTGGCTGAGTTTCGCCGTCAAACGAATCGCAGTGTTGAAACTTCAGCGGTTCCTGAGACCACCGAGTCGGAAATCCAAACAGACCGATGGAAACCGCAGGGTCTAATTCTACGGCAACGCAATGGTCCTGACCGCATGCCACAGCGATATCTGGGAAAAGCATCAGTCATGATTCACTGTCCCGAATTGAGCCGTCCGATGCCGTCTTTTGGCATGGACGCAACCTCCATCCCTCAGAACCAGGATCTTGGATTCGGTGCTCTATCGAGTCCGAATGGAAGTATGCCGCTAATGGTGTCTGATACTGATGAGGATATTCGCAGACTACTTGAATTAAAGATTTATCCGTCGATCAAGGCGGGTGGTCGGCAGATAAAAACAAGCCACGCCAATTCGCGACCCAAGGCCCTTTCGAGGATCTACTTGTCGTCTGATGGTGTTTCTCAGAAATACATTGCGCCGACCCCGAGAAGCGAAGGTACCCAGCAACAGCGTGTTTCGTTTGATGGACGACCGTCGACGGTTCTCTAATACATGTACAGACAGTTGGGAATAGTGGATTAATAGGCACCACAAACATAATTACGAGAGCGCTTTCGCGGTTAACCTACTACAGTAGTAGTATATAGGCTGTACTCCTGTTGTTTAAGGTTGCGGGAAAGTCTTCTCGACGAAGCGCACACCTTCGACCTCAAGACGCGCAAGGGCCGGCCCGTATATGTCAGGGGTCGTCGGGGTAAGCACTCCACGCCCTTGGACTGCATCCTGTAAAATAAGTTGCACGCCAATCGCTGCACTCAACCCAACGGTTTTAGCCATAATGGTGTCGCCCTTCTCGGACCCGTAGCCCACAAACGTCGAAGTTCGTTTTTCCTTCTTGCCATCTTCGTACTCAATACCAAACTCGTGGTGCATGATCGCCATGTCACGCTCTCCCGGTTGGTACGACAGCTTCTCTTGCAACAATGTGCAGAAAGCGTCGAGGATGGATGGGGCTTTTACTACTGGAGTAGTGCGATCATAGGCACCAAGCCACTGCAGGAAGCCGTGGGCATCTTCGCGAAGGCTTTGGTGACCCCCCAGCTGCGAGATAAGGTCTGGCCACGTTGCTGGAATGGGCTTGGCCGGGTCCATATCAAAAAGTCCTAGCTTGCGCAGTTGATACAGAATTTGACAGCAACCACCGTAGCGTAGGGTCCCGCGATACAGCGAGTGTGCCTCAGGAATACCGTAAATCTCACCATAGGGCAATGAATTGCGGTTCGGGATCTGTTCAATGTTGAATGCTGGCAAAAACTTTACAGGTTCGCTGCTGTTGAGCAAGTCTTCCCCTGAGACGTTGATAATTTTGCCGTTTTTACGGTATTGAGCTGCATTCAGAGCTGCGGTAAGTACACCTCGCGGACTCCAACTGAATTTGTAACCAATTGCATTGTCAGCAGCCTCAGGAGCTGGGAGCCCACCACACACCGAAGAAAATGACAATATCTTTCCAGAACGCGCCTTCACTTCATCGATGACCTTCATAGCACTCATGTGGTCCATACCGGGGTCGAGGCCGATCTCACATAGAATAGGGATACCGGCACTCTTGGCTTTGGCATCTAACTCCTTCATCTCCGGAGACACATAGCTTGCGGTCACGAGCGGCGTCGCATGCTGAATGCAGTGCTGAGCGATGTTTGTGTGCATGGTAGCCGGGAGTAATGACACAACACAATCAGCCTCTGCGCAGAGTTTGCCGACCCCGCCAGTGTCCTCAGCAACATTCACCAAATGAGGCTTGATGTTACGACGAGAAATTTTGCGCATCATCCCCTTTAATTCACCCTCCAAACCCGACACCACATGCACTTCATTACCTTGCTCACGAGACAGGTACTCCACAAGCGGTGAGGCCACCAGACCAGCACCAAAACACACAATCTTGCACTTCTTCGAGCTAGAGGCCGATACGTCGGTTGCTGTGTTGGCAGCTGCATCCTTGCGCACTGCGGCACCTCGTGTCTTCGAGTAATTAGTGCCGCAAAAGTCGGGTAGTTCCGTGACATTGGCCTTGGCGCCGGATGTAAGGTTCGCAAGAGAACGGATCTTTGTGATGATGTCGTCAAGTGCAGCGCGGTCGGTCATACTAACCTGGACGATGGCATTCGATACTGTGCTAAATCCGCTGTCCCCAGCTGCAATGTTCGGTCGAACTTCACAGTCCACGAGGTGGAAACCTCCATCATGATCCTCAATGAGATTCAGCACCTGGTTGATAAGGCCCGTATCAAAGAGATGCCCTTCAAGCAAGAGGCATGTACTGCCGGCGACTTCCTGCTGTGCATTCAAGAACTTGAACTGCTTGCTGCGCTCACGCTCAGCACGCATTCGGTGAATATACTCGTATTTTGGCGCCAAAACGCCTTTGCTGGCAATGCACGCGCCCCGCAACTCAGCTGGTAGCTCTTTTTGCTCGTGTAGTGGCGCATTCGATGAAGTGACGCTTGATAAGGCCGTAACGTATCCGACCAAGCGGTCACCAAACTGCTGGCTAGACTCGCGTGCCAGTTCGCTCGGCAATATATCAACGCCCATCATCATAATCCCATTGTCGCCCTCGAGGCCTCGACTGTCGCCGTCCTCACGCATTTTATCTTCAGCGACATCATAGAGAGCAAACGGGCGTTCGATCTCGGTAGCACGCTCCAAAAACTCAACACTGCCGCCGATATCGCACGAAATGTCTGCAATTCCCAGCAGTTTATGGTTACCAGCGCCCCGAAGCTCCCGAATTTGCTCCCGCGTGATCAACCGCGGGAACCTATCGTCCCAATACATGCAGTTCACCAACATGGACGTGTACGGCAGCACCTTTTCGTGGAAAGCAGGCTCGTACTGGTGCGGGTTCTGGTAGTAGTGCGCACGCGAAGGCGTGCCACTGGATCCCGCCTGGGGCTTCACGAAGCAAGCCGGGTCGTCGATCACCGTGCCGTAGAGAATATGGTTGTTCTTCGGCAGCTTGGGCAGCTCCGACGGGTGCACCATTTCGTGCGGCATGAGCTTGAAGATCTCCTGCGCGCCCTTGGACACGTTGCCGTTGCCCGTGAAGGCGAAGGTCATGGGCGCGAGCTCGCTCGGGAGTCCGTCGGAGCGGATCCTCCTGCCCGCCGCTTCCACCGCGTCCTTGGCGTGCTCCAGGTCTGCGTACATGTAGGCGGACGCGACGTTGACGAAGGGCGAGGAGATGCCCATGTTGATGAGGCGCTCCCCGAGGCCGCGGAAGCCCGCGATCATGCCGGCGCGGCCGGCGTTGCCCCCGAAGGCGATGAGGCGCTTGCCGCTCTGCTCCGTGATGCACTCGTAGTCGATGAGCGAGACGCGGCGCTGCAGCACGGCATCCAGCAGCGCCATGTTCTCGGGCTGCGCCTTGATGGTGTGGCTGAAGAAGAGGTACGTCTTGTCGGCCAGCAGCGCCGGCTCGGGCACCTGCTTGACGCCCACGATGACGTCGGCGGGTGCCAGGTCCTCGGCCAGCGTCGCGCCCGCGCGCTCGTACTGCTCGTCCGAGAAGACACGCGCCGTGGACGGCTGCACCAGCACCTGCACGCCGCGCTGCACCAGCTCGCGCACGTGCGCGGGGGTGAGCGGCGCGCGGCGCTCCCACTTGTTGTACACCTCGCGCACGATGCCCACGCACTTGGCCATGGCGGCGCGGACGGCGGGGCGAGGTCTGCGTGCGGCGCGGCAGATTCTCAAGTGCGAAAGGCCGCGAAGGAAGATTTGGCCTGTTGAAGATTGGGAGCGGGGCGAGAGCAAGTGGCATTGTCGCTCTCACTATGAACAGACTGTTTGTATCGTAGTATGCGGTATTAAAGGCGAATTACAGCCCGAATGGGTGGCGTGATAGAGGATGTAGAGGAGGGTATTAGATGTCGGAGCTTGAAGAAACGAAGTTGAAGTTTGGCCCGTTCGTGGCTGCACGACGGACGCCAGTAGACGAACTGTACTGTAGACGACAGTAGACGACAGCGCTCGCGACTGACGTGGGTGACGGTCTTCAAGTTGGTAATCGCGAGCCACGCGTTGCAGCTGCCGAACTTGAACGACTGGCCATGACGCGTTGTGGGTCTCGTTATGCCCTTTGGTAGTTGCATCCTGCAGCTGCCGTCCGTGATGCCGCCGCGCTACTTCAGCTTCAAGGACTTCCTGTCGGAGGCGGAGGCCGCGGCCTTCTTCGGTCTGCCGCACGCCGAGCAGGTCGCGAAGGTGACGCAGTACTTGGACTTCTTGGGTCAGCAACCGGACGCAGCGCAGTTCACGACGTCGTCCAAGGCGTCCATCAGCTTTGCCAGGCTCCGCGAAGGCGGCGATGGCGACAGTGACGAGGAGAAGGGCCCCGCGCTAGATAAGGCAACACTAGAGACGCTGTTGGAAGGACGGACACGCAGCGGCTTCGGCGCGTTTGGCACAGAACCAGGCTTTCTACCCCAAAAGAGACTGAGCCTGGCAGTCGCGCACACTGTTGAGCCCATCGGACACTCGTATGTTGTTGAGCGCAACAAACGCGGCGAGGCGAAGCCGCCTGTGCTTAACAGTCGGAGCTTCTTCTTTTACTGGTGCCACGCTGAGAAACAGAAGCTGATGGATATCCGGGAGAAGTTAGTAGCTCTAGATATCGCACAAGACCGGAGGAAATCGTATTGGCAACGAATTGTGATCGTGGTGGACCGCGCCATGTGCGAAGATTGCATTCGATTCGCAGCGTGTTTTGCACAGTTTGAAAAGTCCTTCATCTTTATTCAAGACCCTGACGTTGTGCGAACGTTTCAGCCTTAACAAACAGATCATCATAGCAATTCCTCAAGCGAATGCTATCACTCGAAACATCAGAAAAAATATGTGTTGGTGCGAAGTTTTATTGAAGAACCTACCAAGCGTGCATTTTGGTAGCTTGGTTCGCTACACTTGATTCTGATTAGCTCAAACGGAGTGTGTGAAGCTTAGTGTAGCGGAGCAACAAATCGCATGACGCGAGCGTTCTGACCTGTTCTGGTTAGTTGATAATGTTAGCTTGCAATTGCACTCCTGTCCATCCAAAATATTAGAATCGTTTTGAATATTGAAGAAGGTAGGATGGTAGATGTACTGCAGATTCAAGCAACGTATATTGGAGTTGCTGTTGAGGTGGGGGGCCATTTGCCGTTACTACATGTACTTCGGCTCTTTCTTGCAAATGTATGTTACTTACATAGCCACTTATCCTCTTGCATCATCGTGGCAATTTTCCTATTGCTGATGTAGTTGTCACTGAAGCTACTCCTAACAAGCACTTGTGCCGCCGATGTACAGTACATTTCTGATAATTGACATCAGCCTTTCGTTTCATAATGCATGTATGATCCTGCTGTGTCTTCAAGCATCATTTTAAAACTGAAACTGATGCCGTGCAGGCGCATGGGGGAGCTCTGGATTTGTGTAGAATGGCTAATTTGCAGCATTTACCACTTAGCGACTCGACTCTTATTGAAGCAGTGGTAACAGGTTTTAGCTGGAGGTTACCTGCCTTTGATGTACAGATTTCAGGTTTTGCGAACCAAACGAAGTGGGAAGTGGACTGGGCTTGCTTCAATGGAGCCCACCACTACAGTCAAGTCCAATTCTCTCGCCTGGTTAAATACTAATCAGAAAGTCTATATGCGTTCTTGTGGTGGGCGTATCCGTTCAATGCGAAGGTTAAGATTGCATACTAGCATCACCACCTTTGTCTCTCCATCGTGAGAGAATCATGGATGAGAACTCACAGCTGCATTTAAAACCTATTGATATACTGTTTCAAAACCGCTTTTTTCGTGTAAGAAATACTTCGAAGTACGACGTAGCGATCTATCAGATGGAATTGGGTGGAATTCGCCAAATGACAATTTACTTCGAAGTATCTGTTAAGCCTTTTTAAATGCTTAACAGATAATCTTAAGTTGTGAGGTACGGTAATTGAGATAATTGCAAGGACACAGGGGAAATGCTGCTGTAACTATCGTACGTGTATGGTGAGAGCTTCCTGCGATACTGCGCGCTGCAGGGGCAGGGTTTATTAGTAGCCCAATCACTAGCTATATGGCTAGATATGAATGCCTTCCCAAGGTGTATTGAGGTACAAGCAACATCGATGATATCTCGCGATCCGTATAGAAATACAATCAACATCGATGGTAGCTCCGATCGGATCATCCTAAAAGGTAAGCTTTTTTACAGACCGGTGGCCACCATGACCGGAACATTTACCCGGACGCTTTTTTTTGGCCATTTTTGGCAGTGTTCACGAAGACCGGAGTTCTGACCGGATGGGATATATATCACTCCGTTAGCAGAATGGTATATCCAGTGATTCAGATAGCTGAGAGACTATGAACTACATAAACGCCATTAAACCGATTAATACATACATCTTACTTTTATCAATCCGAACCACACGTGAGTACTACTACAATTTTGACATTATTGGCCATGACAGCCTTACCCGGTGTTTTGGCCGGAAAAAAACATCCGAGTAAAGGTTCCGGTCCTGGTGGCCACCGGTCTGTAAAAAATCCTTCGGTCCTAAAACTCTGGAATAAATCCAGAGAATAAACACATTCTTCATAGAAACAATTATCTGGATCAAATCGAACAGCACATTTGACACACAAGAGCTCCTCGGATTTCGTCCTCTAAAGCCAAAACTTTTGAGCGCTTGTGAATTAAACCATCGTAGCAACAGTACCAGTTAACGGTTGTAAGGCAACAACCTGCTCAACGTTAACCGTGCAATGTTCACGACTAAAAAAAAAAAAGACTACCTGAAGGTCTCTTAGCTCACGCTATTTCGTTTGGAGCTGATACGACGAAAGCTATACATTAACGCAGATGAACCGAAATATATCATTCATTGATACCGCTCTGTCTGGCCTAGTTTCGAGTTGAATAACGCTAACTTCTGCAGAATTGTCGGTGGTAGCTTGAACAGTCCACGGCGAAAAACACTATATACAAAACTTCCATCAACCTGTTCTCTGAGGTCAAGTACGGCTTCATGCTCACTCTGTGAAGTAATTAGAGACATCACCTGAGCTTGTTGAGACACCTTTGGCTCTTAATAATCGTCTTTTGCGGACGTCATTCTAGCCTCGTAATTTCAAATCTTCGCATATCTAAGTTTTGTTTCCCCTCGGCTACACGCCCCAATTCTTCGCTCAGAGTTTGTTCCATCAACCGAGACATCACGGTGCGTAGAGCTTCTTGGAGAATATAATAGCCAAACGATTTCTACGTGCACTCGTAGGTCTTGGTGCTTCTTTATAATACCGTCCTTTCCACCAGAATCGTCACGTTGGAACGAGTAGCCATCACAAGTACTTCGACGTACTTAGTAAACGTTACTAAACGTATTTTCATCGTACATGAGAGGTCAAAGATTGTTCCTGCTCCCGGAAGTGTACCTGGGTGCCAGCGTTTTCTCCTCCGCATCTGCAGTGATATCATCAGCGGCTGGCCGCACTAAAACGAAGTTGAAGCACCACAACAGTATATGCATTTACCCAGATTCTGGCAAACTTTGGAGAACTACTTGGCTCATCGGGTCTATCGTCTTGCAAACAACGTTTGGCATATCAAAGCCTCAAATAACGTCGTATGCAACATCACAAACCTCGTCGATGATACCCGGCAAACGTGTGGAGCCCTGAAACCCCTCGTTTGCCGCCTTTACGTGACTGCGGAGCGCTCAAAACCCACTCGTTGCGGTCCATATTGCTGGCAGAAACCTTGAAGGCACCGACCATCGAAATGTAGCCATCTCCAACTGAGCGCATACATTCCGCTTGACCGCATAATCATCGCTTAGCAGGCACCGTGGCGTCTGCAGGCAGGTCTCGATTTGTTGCGCACGTCCAGCGCACGATGGCTGAGCAGGAGCCCGTGAAGGTCCCCCGGGTGTCCCCGTGGAAAGTTGTGGGCGTGCTTCTGGTGCTGCTGTCACTGACGCCCGTGTGGATCGCATACGGCTGCTTGGGGGCTGTTTTGACGCTTCCGTCGCGCAAAGTCACCAAAGCGGGGCTACAATTACTGGTTACGCTGGGGTTTTGGATCACCTTTCATGTGTTCTTCGCCGATGCTGATGAAGGAGCAAACGATATGTGGATTAAGATTCCGCTGGCGGGATGGCTCGTGGTGCTGGTCCTAGCGCAATGGAAGCTGGACCAGCTGATGGTGTTTCACCTCAGTCAAAAGCCGGAGGAGCGACGCATCAATATTGCCGGCATTGCACTACTGACAGTATTAGTTGTGGCTGCTGCTATCATGTGGAAGCCTAGTGTTGCTGTGCTATCAGACCGGGGGATGCTATCAAGTAGCTCAATGAGTACGAAACTGGATACTGCTCAAGCACTACATGTTCCTGTCTCGTATGAAGTGAGTTCATGAACTATCCTATGCTGACACAATGTTGTGTGTGAGCAGAATCGTTCTGGTTAGCATATATAATGCTTCCGGTTGTGGTGGCGATAGCTCAATCAAGATTATGGATCCCCGCGCGATACGACGAACTTGAGCGTCTCGAGCATGAAATTATCGGTCGTAATTTAAAAGTGCCTTTCGAGACTTTGAAAGTCGCTGGCCTCGGAACGGTGCATGTGCCTTGCACTGCTCTAGCCACTAACACACCAAAGCTGCCGTTGGTGCTAATCCATGGATATGCTGCTGGTAACGCACTTTGGGCATGCGTACGTCGCGTAAATTGCGTTCATGATTCCTATTCTCATCGATTTTATCCGATAAAAGTAACGCTGTAACTGTTTTGATTACTCCAGAACTTCGAGGAGCTGTCCAAGGACTATGACGTGGTACGATTTCAAATTGGCTAGATTTCATAAGCGTACCAAACTGATAGAGCTTGTGGCATGTAGTATGCAATCGAATGGCTTGGAACCGGAAAATCGGATCGCCCAAAATTCTCTTCCTACGAGGTCTGTGCACTGGGAGTCGTATTACAAATTGATTTACTAATGCCTCAATGTTTGTTATGCTTCATCAGTGGGATTACGTAAATGATATTATGGTGGAGGCACTTGAACGCTGGAGAAAAGAGTTGAAGGTAAGTAACGTGTGCACTGCCTCTCATTTACATGGGTTAGTTCCTGACAAAATTTGTCGAGCTCATAGATTGACAAATTCTATCTTGGGGGGCACTCGATGGGCGTACGTATCTTCAATTAATGTCAATATCTGATAATACACAGCTGCCTAACCCGATACGGACGGACTCCAAAATATTTTCTGCAGGCCATGTTTGCGACCTCATACACACTCAAGTACCCAGGTCATGTCGACCATCTAGTCTTGATTTCTCCTGCTGGAGTTGGCCACCCACCAAAGCTTAAAAGCCTGCCTCTAGGGCTTCGTGTCTTCCGCTCCGTTTGGAATCTGCGACTGACTCCGATGGTACGTCTGCTGCGTTCAGTGCTACACCTTTCTGCTTCGTAGTCATAGCCTAATCTACTCGTCATTGATCACCACTGTCGACAGAGTGTCGCTAGGTATGCTGGCCCCTTAGGCCCATGCCTTTTGCAAGTTATCACGTCTGTGCGCGTTAGCGTGATGCCCGAGACAAGCTGCATTCGCCGCGGACTGATCCCACAGAACGCGCTGGCCGCCTACTGGTACAACAACTGGGCGCTGGAGAAATCCGGCGAGATCGCGATGCACTCGCATTTGCTTCCCGGAGCCTTCGCGAAGAGGCCGCTCTGCGAGATGCTGACGCCGGAGAACATCACGATCCCGATCACTTTCATCTACGGCGGCGGGCCGGACTGGATGAGCTCATGCCACGGCGAGAAGGTCGCAAGAGCCTTCCACGGCAAGCAGCGCGTGGAAGTAGTTCTTGTGCCGGGCGCGGGTCACCAGCTCTTCATGGACAACGCTCCCGCGTTCAACGAGCTGTTGCTCGCGGCGCTCGCCCGATCCTGAAGCAGCTGTAGCCATGTGGCACGTGATCCGTGGGGCGCGTAATCAAAACTGTCCATCTGCATGCTTATGACTCCGAACTGCTGTTTCGCATATGAATACTTGTCTGCCTCACCATCATTCTCGACGAGTACGTGGCCGTTCAAGCCCATTGAACAAACGTCCTCAAGCCGCTCAAGTGTCCCAGCCGACAATAGACGAGGGCAGACCATGCTGCGGATGCTGCGCCCCCTAGCCGCCACCACAGGTATACAGAGAGTTAGTTAGTGTATCGAGTGGCTGCTGAGCTAAAGGTCTGGCGCTGAAGCGGTGCTGCTTGCTGCAGGTGTGGCGACCGAAGGCAGACTATGGCACTGGGTGCCTGCCAGCTACGCGAAGCTCGAGGAGGTAGAACGCAAGATCCTCACTCGGGCCGTCCCGACGCTGTTCGAGATGAAGAAGGTCGCGCAGCTCGGCACGGTCGTCGTGCCCTGCGCGGACGAAAACAAGCGCGCCAACGCAAAAAACTTGGTGCTGATCCACGGCTTCGCTGGCGGTAACGCGGTATGGGCCATGGTAAGGGCACCAAGTTGCAGAACCTTAGCTCTACTCTATGTTCGTGGGTAGATGCAACTGACTGGATTGCTTTGCGTGCTTGGGCCTGCAGAACTTGGAAAAACTGTCCAAGCACTTCAATGTGGTATGTTGCCAGGCGTGGGAAAGCTTTGGTGCTCAAGTGTTCCTTTGATGACTGATTGTATTCTTGACAATCATAGTATGCGGTGGAATGGATCGGAGTTGGTCGGTCTGATCGTCCTGACTTCGATTTCAGCGATGTAAGTGGTTTCTTTTGAAAATCGCATGGAAAATATCGCGCGACTAAAACTTGTCGCTTTTCGGTTTTGCTGGGGCTTGCAGTACGATAGCGCCAACGACTTCATTATGAGATCGTTTGAAAAGTGGCAGAAGGAGATGCAACTTGAACAGTTCGATTTGTGTGGCCACTCGATGGGGGTAAAAAATCCGTGTCCGATGCGAGTGTCGTTGTCGTCGATTTGGCTAAATGATTTCTTTTGTGTGTCATAGGCTATCTTCGCTTCATCATATGCTCTACAAAACCCTGATCGTGTCGGCGTAAGTTCACCGCAAAAGTTAATCGCTGTGCCCAATTCTGTTGATCTCACAAAAAATTGTGTCCTTTATGTCGTTTACTATCGAAGCACCTGGTGCTGGCTTCACCTGCAGGCGTGCCTCACCCACCGCCTCCCCCGGATCCGAGCACAGAGGAAGGAAAGGCTGCTAACCGTTCATGGTTGAGGAGTATGGTTTTTTCAGCATGGGAAAACGGTGTGACGCCGATGTCCCTTGCTCGATTCGTAGGACCGTATGGCCCAAGCTAGTCCAGAATGTGGTGCACCGTCGGGCCTCGTTCATGTCAGAAGGAAGTGCTATGCGCGACGGCCGTGTCGACCTAACTGAGCTGGGCGAGTATATTTACCATAACTGGGCGCTCAAACCAAGCGGGGAGCGAGCCATGACCACGCACCTGTCCCCGGGCGCACACGCGATTCGACCTCTAGTCGATCAGCTGCTTCCTGAAAAGGTGAAGATGCCGATTACGTTCATTTACGGCGAGGACGACTGGATGGACTACCGACATGGACAAAGTATCGTCGAGCGTTTTCAGGAGAAGGGCAGAGCTGCTGACCTTTATCGTGTGCCGAACGGAGGCCATCAAATGTTCATGGAAAACCCTGATGGCTTCAGCCGTATCCTCATCGACAGTCTAGCAAAATAGACCCATGACACCCTTGGTTGGCAGAGGGGCGACTGGGTCCAGGATGCCGTGGTTGAGAGGGACTTCTGGAGTTTGGGGTAAGAATGAGAATGAATTGAAAGTGTTAGGCTTATCGTGCCGCCGTGCTTCTTAGAACAGCTTCATCCATATGCAATCGTCGGCTCTACCTCGTGTCCACGATCATTGCGTGGAAAGAGCTGTGGTGAATGGAAGCAGTCGTGGTGGATGGAGCGAGTCGTTCTGGATGGAAGGAGCCGTGAAGAATGGAACGAGTCGACTCTCAGGGAATCTCTTGAGCTGGTCATGTCACCCACTTACAGAAACACGACACTTGATACAAGTTACACACTAATAGAACTTCTTCCTTTTTTTCGACGTCTATTGTTTCTTTAGCCGCGCCTGGAAGATGACAACATCTCCTTTTTGGAAATCAGGATGCAGTTCCGACGTCCCAATCGGTGCAATGTCAAACAGCTTTTCGAACGTGTCGAAGAATCGCTTCTCCGAGTGCTGACGCTTCTTGTAGGCAAGCAGCACAAGTGTTTCCGGCCCAGCCAGTGCTTTTAGCGACTCTTTCAATGGTTCAAACGCCTCAGCATACGGACACGCCACGATGTCGGCACCCAGGATCACGTCGTAGTATGCAGGACCATCCGTCTTCGGAACCAACCGATGCTCCAAATCTCCCCACAAGTACTCCTCCGCTGTACACACATCTTCCGGGAGATCGTTAACCTCGATGTTGCGGCGAGTGAGCGCCACTGACGCTGGATCTCCGTCGGTGATGACGACGCTCTTGGGCTCCAAGTGAGCAGCGACGACGCCCACAAGTCCCGGCCCGCAGCCCAGCTCGATGACACGGTTCCCTCTCACCAGGTCCCGATGAGCTGCCAAGTACAATGACAATGCAATGGCCGCGTCGTACACGGACGCACCGAAGCCCAACGCCGTGCCGCCGCGACCATCACCCTGCCACGCTTGATCAATGCGAATGCTCTTCCCGGCTATGGGGAACCAACGGGTGGCGTCACGCAGCGCGTCGTGGAACGGGTTGCGGAAGGAAAACGGCACCAAGGCGCACGCTGTGGACGAAGTCGATGCAGTTGACAACTTGGTCCCGCTGGGGGCGCTGCTGGGGCCCTCCATGGCGGCTGCTACACCCCCGGAGATATCGGCGGACTCCATGGTGACGAAATTCTGCAATAACGCGTTAAGGCATTTCTCTATTGTTGTATTTCAATGCGAATATTGCATTAAGGGCAGTAGGTGGTCTGCTGCTCACCGCTGCTATCGTTCTGGCTGCGTGGTAGTGAACTTGTGGAGCTTAAATAAAGGCCAGGTTGAGCTGGTCGTCGAATGGCTTGAGCAGCGGGGCCAGCAGGTTCTTCTCGTGAGGGGGAAGCGACTCGCGCAGCTTGACAAGCTCGTCGTACTTGGACCCCATCTTCTCCACGATTTTGTTGAGCTTGCGCTGAGCCTCTGGGCCGCCGCCTTCTGCCACCTTGGCCTTGAACGAAAGGAAGTGGCGCAGCAACTCGCACACGTCGTGGAACTGGTTGTAAACCTGCTTCTTGAACTCGTTCGGGATGTACTCGGCCGCCAGTGCACCGCTCGCCAGGTTCGCAGCTGATGAAGCCGAAGCCGAGTCACTGGTAGAGTCCGAACAGGCCACTACTTCAGCTAAGACGTTGAAGCATGTCTGGGAGCTCGGATACGCGTTATCCAGCTTGATCGATGCTTTGCATGTCGCTTGGAACACTTGAGCTGCATCCAATAGTGACAGTTTGCCTGACGTGTTGCCATCGGCGGCTGTGCCCTTCTCCGCGTGCTGGAAGTAACGCGACTCGTCCTCCAATGTAAGCGGGTTATACGGTGGCGGAGCTTTATCCTGCAAATCATCCAGTTGGGTTGCGTCCGCCAAGTTGTCAAGGTAGCCTGCCTTGGGCTTTTTCTGCTGCAGTGCTAGCTGCACGTTTCCTTTTCCTGACTTCTGCTGTTGTAGTTTCCCGGCATGAGCCGGATCCAACACATACGCACCGTGTCTGTTGAACTTGGCAATGGTAATGCTGGACGGGTTTTCCTTCTCCGTGGTCTGCCGTTTCGCATGATGCACGGCTGCGTCTTCCTCAGTCGACGTGAGATCGATCAACGGGTCCACAATGCCTCGCGGGTCTACAGTCACGCCCTTGGACTCCTCCTTCTCCTTCTCTTCGTACTTGGTGAACATGTCCTCGTGACCAGCCTTCCTGTCCCGGTGGAAGTACTTGGACTTGAAGAAGGCCCCCCAGAACTCCGTCTCGGTCATTTTGTCCGGCACCTGCCCCTGGTAGGCCCTGTACACGGCCGGATACTGGATGAAGATCTGGTGGATGACCTCCGCGTTCAGGTTGTACTTGACCACGTTGCCGGCAGCGTCGTTGTCCGCGGCCAGGTCCGTGAGGATGGCCGACGTCTTGGCCGTCTTCTGGCGCTTGCTGGCCTCGCCCGCGATCAAGTGGCGGCGGCTGGCCCAGAAGTCCTCCTCCGAGATGAGTCCGTCGTTCACCATCTCCGTGTGCTGGCGCTTGAGCGCCGGGTTGGCTGCCAGCAGCGCCGCGCGCTGCTTGATCTCCGTGGGGTTGCACAGCGCCGCGGCGTTGGAGCGCGTGCCGCGCCCGCGCGCGCCGTTCTCGCGCAGGCGGCGCGCGATCAGCTCCTTGGCGCGCTCGCGCACCTCGAAGGCCTCCTCCAGCCTGCCGGACTCGGCCACGAACTCCAGCACCAGCGTGGCGTTGTGCGCGAGGCGCAGGCGGATCATGGCCTTGGGGCTCGAGAGCGACGACACCTGCTGGTCCTGCACGGTGCCCCAGGGCACCACAATGGGCGCGTGCTGGCCCGCGGGCGCCTCGGGGGTCGCGTCCGCCGTCCAGCGCAGCCCCGCGGCCGAGAACTCGGCGCGCCCGTCGCGCTTCTTCACGCGCACCAGCGCCACCAGCACCTCCGCCATCTTGCGCTCACTCCTTAACGTTTTAAGTGTGGGGAGCTAACTTACGGTAATACCGGTACAGGTACATGAACAACGTAAGATCCCGTGTTTGGACATCTAGGAGGAGTACAGATTTAGACATGTTTGATTAGAACCCGACTCCTTCGACCGATCGCGGTACCGGTATATTTAGTACTGTACAGTATCAAACGGAGGCATGGCGCGGCGGACGCTGGCGCTGTGGGTGCCGCTGCTGCTGGCGCTGCGCTGCGCGTGTGGGGAGCAGTACCACCGCCATACCAACAACTGGGCCGTGATTGTGAGCGGGGAGGACGGTTGGCGCGTCGAGGGCAACGGACTAACGCTGGGGGCTGTGCAATGAATCGACGTGGATGCTGCCAGGTGGACACGTCGCGCTTCTGGAGCAACTACAGACATGTGGCCAATGCGCTATCGTTGTATCACTCGGTCAAGCGACTCGGTATCCCGGACAGTCAGGTGTGGCTGCTGGAACATTGGAAGGATAGACCGACAAGACGGGAGATGACGATGAGGCTGCTGGGATCTTTGCGCGGTGTAGATCATCTTGATGCTAGCGGACCAGATGCCTTGCAACGCCCGCAACTGCTTCCCGGGACAAGTGTTCAATAGCCGAACGCAGAAGATCAACCTGTAAGCCTCACGCTGTGTTAGCTAGGTAGAAGATGTTGGGACGAGCTACTGTGGGCTCACTACCTTACATTATCTGGCTCTTGGTTGTAGCTACGGAAAGAACGTCGAGGTGGACTACCGTGGGTCCGAAGTATCGGTCGCCAATTTCATCACGGTGCTTACAGGTGTGTGAAGCAAAAGTACAGTGCGAATGAATCCTGTTTGCCAACGGGAAGAAAATTTGCTGCAACAGGTCGCCACGAGCCCGGAACTCCCGCCTCAAAGAAGCTTGATACGGACGAGAACAGCAACATCTTCGTACGACGCGCTTTAGGATTTATGGAGAATTCCTATTGCTTAGGTTGTACATGTCGTTGTTGCTGTAGCTCTACATGTCTGGCCACGGTGGCGATGGGTTCCTGAAGTTCCAGGTACGCGGTATACTCGAAGTCAATGCGGCCATGATGTGGCTCTGAATCTTACCGTGCTCGACTTGCATAAAAATCCAGGACTTCGAGGAAATGTCGAGCCAGGACCTTGCCGACTCGATCCAAGAAATGCACGTTAAGAAGCGGTGCGTGCTGGCTTTGATTGTTGATTGCAACGTTCGTGGTAAAATGAAGCTAACATGTGGGCTGCCGGCAGCTACAACGAAATTTTCTTTATGGTAGACACATGCCAGGCAGGTTCGCTCTCGAATGCACTTGAGTCACCCAAGGTGGTTACCATCGGTAGCTCGCAGACAGGCGAGAACTCGTACGCCCACCACTCGGACTTCGAGGTTTGTTTTGCTGTGGTAACTATGAGTCTCTTCGTGTCGGCATAATTGTGACTGCATTTTAAATGTGTTTAACGCAGCTGGGACTGTCGGTCATCGATCGTTTTACTTTCTCCACTCTGGACTACCTGCAACGCATGAAGGTTGGCAGCTCCATTCGCAATGGCACCCTCCGAGACCTCTTCAACTTTTACGACCCCAGGATGCTCCTTTCTACACCGGATTACCGAACAGACATTCTTGGCCGCTCTATCAACGAGGTACCCATCACGGATTTCCTCGGCTCGATGCTGGACGTTCACTTGCACTCCGACGACGAAGCATATCCGATTGAAGCTACGCCCACGATCGCAAATCCTAGCCCGGAGACATCGACGACCGGTGAGACATCAGATGTGCTTGACGCGTCGTCGCAGCGTGGGGTCGGGGGAACCTTGCCACCAGCTTATGTGCAGTCCTTTCAGTTCACGGAAAAATTTCTGGCTGGTGCAGTTGCCGCCGTCATTTGCGCGGTGTTCGTGACCATGAAAGGCGTCTAACTCATAATGAAATAGAGCGTTGACACCCTCACGGGATGTGCCTCGTTTACTTAAGTATACTGTTAACCCAGTGTGCGAGGCGCAAGTGACATGCAAACACAGGATCGAAAGCAACAACTTGTTAAGACCATGAGAGAAAATAAATCACTAACTACTAGCGCTGGTCTGCCTCAAGTAACATGAGGAAATTCACGACTACACCATCTTAACCATACCCGCGCTGGCCATTATTGTTGGTTAGGTGCGCACGCCGATACACGGAGTTCGGGTGGTGCGGGCTCGTTTCGTCTTCCTCTTCGGGGTCAGGGCTGAACTCGTCCTCAAGCGAAGTGTGACTCCGCAAGAGCAGGCGGACAAACAGGACCGCGATCCCAGAAATCCAAATCGGTGACGTGCAGATACTGAGTGCAATAACCATTGGGCTCAGGAGCATCACGAACGGAGCACAGACCACGGCTGTGAAGTGCCACACGACCCACGGGCGTATCTAGATCGCATTCAACACAGAAGCACGTCAAATTTCTGCATTCAACAAATAATACACGTTAGATGGTAGAACCTTGGTAAACAATGTGGCTTCCTGGATGTAACGTGGCACCACAACTGACACGACATGATCCACCGTCGCGCTGCTCAAAATTCAAGCCGATTTGCAGCATATTCGTTAGAATCTCAACAACCACAGGAACGCACGTAGGATAGTCCTACGCGGCGATGACACTCACTGGACCCTGTGTATAGGCTGAAGCACGAGAACAATCTTGGACTTGAGTGTGGTTACAAGCTGCTTTCCAGGGCGCTCGTCGTATTCGTCGTACTCCTCGTGCCGCTTCAGGTGCATCTTCATGAGTTGCGGTGTGTACGGCGTGTTCAGCGGCGTGCGGTCATTCCGTAGCACACCCTGTCCCAAGCATGATGGCCGAGGGCCCCAAGTAATCAGTGACAACCCCCCAGTGTTTGCTCGGCACGGCTGCAGTACCGAAGGCTGCAACGTACCACGATGGGCTGCAGCCCAACGCCGTGCTGCTTGCGCTGGACGTAATGGTCCCACTCGGCCTCCATGCTCACCGGTGTGACGGTCTCCAGGCTGCTGCCGTCCGCGGGTCCTAAAGTGCCAGCAAACGAGCAGAGCAATGGGCGGGTGAGTCGGTCTCCATCCATCCGCGTCGCCGACGTTGAAGTGGCGGCAGGAGACGCACCGCCGTAGACTGCGGCGGCCAGCGGCGAGCGCGACGGTTTCATCTTTTCGTTGCCCATGTGGGGCAGTGACCGGCGACTAGTTGGGGGGCGCGGAGGGCAGCGACGGAAGCTCTGGGAGCTGGGCGCGCCGCTCGTCTGGTGGCGTCGAGCTCCACTTGCAGAGTGACGTGAGTGCGTCCTCTGGGCTTCGAATTATGCGCGCCCTGTCCAAGTACAGGTACCAACAACCCGGCACACGTCGAAGTTATGACATAGCCGCCACGACCCCACAGTGTCCAGCCAAGTCCTGATGCAGGAGGAGCTAAACGCAAGTTCGAATGTCTTCGCTGACTGCGTTTTCGTCGTTGTTGAAGTCCCAGCGCAACCGCTTTTTGGTTGCGAGATTGGTAACTGGGGAAGTTCAGGGAAATGAATTGGCCGGCGAATCAGGAGAACTGGCAGGCTGGTGTGTGGGGGCTGCATAGCCAGCACTCACCATGAACGCTCGACGATTCACTCGATGTTTAACCGAGCCGAGCTGGAATCGACTGATAATCATTCCTCTCATCCTGAGAGCATCTCCAACAAAGCAGCACCGACTAACGATGCCGCCTCGCACATAACAAGGATGATTCCGAAAATAACGCTCACATGTTTTTAAATTAGGATACAAGCCAGTCCTCGAGTGGCCTCAAGTCTCCAAAACCCAATATAATTCAAAATCCAATACAATGACGTGATCCAAAATATTACACTCTTATCATCAACTAAGATCTCCACATCCTATACCCTACCAAACTTCATGCGGAGCCCGTAAGCCCGTGATGGGCTGTGGCCCGCCGGGGAGAGGAGACACAGAGAAGTGCTCGCTCAACAGCCCGAGAGGAGCAGAGCACGCCGCGCGCCGCCGCCGCCAGTGAACCGCCCCCCCCGCCCACCCGCAGCCCGCTCCGAGACGCGAAGATGGCGCTGGACCTCGGCAGCAACGACCAGTACGCGCTCACGCTGCTGGGCAACGGCAGCGACGACCAGTACGACGCCCCCAGCAGCTCCGGCAGCAACAGTCTGGCGGCGCGCCCGTACTCCAAGAGCTCGTCCGGCGTACGTCCGCTCACGTGCGCGGGCGGCGGTCGCCTGCTATCGACCTCTCTGCGCTGACGTCAAGTGGTTTCTCCTCGTGTTGCTGATGCCAGGCCGACAATGAGCAGATGAGGACGGAGATCGTGCGGCTCGAGAACGTGCTGGCGAGCCGCATCGCGGCGCGCGCCAACCAGGACAAGTCCAACCTGCCGCTGGAGCGCTCCAGCAAGATCGAGAAGTACGTGGAGGTCATGGAGCTCACCAAGTGTCTGCGTCGGCAGAAGGAGTTCCTGCTCAGCGAGAACCGCAAGCGCCAGCGCTTCGCTGAGAAGATCCAGCAGGCCATGCCTGTGCGTGAACAGATTGATGTTTTTTTTTTACTTTATTTGGTGTTGAGTTCAAGGCTGACGGTTTGTGGTGATTGTTGTTGCTGGTGCAGCCGTCGACCGATAGCATCCAGTTTATGAAAAACGTCAAGTACCCGCCCGATGACGAGCTGGAGAAGACGTCCCGTGAGGCGTTTATGGAGATGATGGAGTACCAGGTGAGCGGCGAGGCTGCAACGTACATGGCCTGGCAGACCAAGCGCGAGTCCAAGTCGATGTACATGCACACGTTTTCGGAGAAGAGCTTCGTCGGTGAGGACATGGCTCGTATCTTCAATGAGACCTGGACGATGTTCCACGATGAAGTGAAGCAGGAACTGCTGCACCGCCGGCGAAGCAAGTTCTGTGTACGTCACAAGCTGCGGGGACTACAGTAGCTGCCGTGAGAAGCTTGCTAAACTTATTCTCGTTTGTTCTGGATTTCAGATTTTGAAGAAGCTGAACGACAACATGTATCTGACGCGCAACATCCACCAATTTATTGGCGAAAGCTTTCCGCGCCACGCTATGACCCTCGTGTGCCGCATTTCGATTGACAAGGACACGTTTGCTATCATCAGCAAGTCGGTAGTGCCACCCACGAATGATGCGCAGCACTTGGTTTGGACTGATGAGTGCTTCATGTGGAAGTTCTCGAGACGTGTGGACGCCCCGGGTGGCTTTGACATTTCAATTCGAGGCAAGTACGGCAGTACCTCCGCAGTTGCTGGCAACCGCTTGCCTATGCTCGAGTCCTACTTCCAGCTCGTGGATTGGGAGTCGCTGGTCATCCGCCCGATGTTTGACTTCGCAGCAAGCTAGCTCTTTAAAGATGAATGCTTCGCTGATGCTCGGAAAACGGGGAGTTCGTTTTAAAGTGTCAAGAGACCGAATAATCGCGACAGAGAGTCAGGCGTTGCAGCTACTTTGCTCCCGCTCAACAGGTCCAGCGTAGCTAAGCTTGTATTTTTCTGCTTTGGCTGCGTTCGGACCACAGGTGCGCCAGCCGACCAGACTACACCACCACAGCTTGTACTGCGTTCGTGTGCACGCTCATAATTTACTTTCTGTTTAGCCTGTAAAGGTGTAAACTGCTATTCAGTCTTTGTAATCATGCCTGGCACCTAACTCGAACTCGACAGCTGGGGTAGTCCATTGCCTTTCTTGCTACGCATTTCGCAGTAAGCCTTCTCGAGAATAGCCCTGTATTAAAAGAAACAAGGTTAGTTGTGAAGAAGTAATTTGTTGCGTACGATTGGCGCTGCCTGCGTACACTATTTCAAAGACCCGACTACGAAGCAGTTCAAATTGCGTGAGCTCCTCGTCGAACACCATAGCGACGACTCGAGCTTCGGTATCTTTGCAATCCAGTTGGGCAAACAAATGAGCACACTGTCGACCAATCCATCGCATTCCGTCCTTGCGCTTGCCTTCGGCTACCTAAATACATAGAAGCAGCAAACCCGGTGATATGAATTAAAACTATAAATCAGCGGCTAGGAACCAACCCACCTCTTTGCGAATCCGAAGTCGCCTCTCAAGCTCATCCAACCTCTCCTGCGTTTCGTCGACATCACTGCGTATTCTCCTTGGGCCTGTGCGGACTCTTCCTCCCTTTATTGAACTTTGCCGCTGTAGTCGGTCTTTTCCATCTTCTGATGGATCGACACACAAAGGTGGTGCTGTCTGCAACAGCATGCCTCGCTTGGCACTGCTCTGAAAGTGGGAGCTGGTTTTGCGGCGATAAGGCTTCGGAAACGACTCGACTTCGTGTTGCATTTGTTCTCGCGTAGAGTTCAGCACCTTTTGACGTTCTTCGCGAAATTCAGTCTCCTGTTGGTCCAAAAAGGTATCTAAGTCCTCTTGAAGTTTCTTTGTTTGGTTTGTGAACGCCTCCTGGATATTAAACCGCTCTTGGCTAACCCAATCATGAGCAAGGTGCAGGCTCAAGATGTTTTCGATCGAAACTGCGGTTGGTGAAGTGCCCCGAGTCAGGGTAGCAGCCAATAAGCCAGGGTCATCTTTTATTTGATTGTCTCCTTCTAGTAGAGGCGGCTCTGTTTTCTCGTTGATTTCAAGTACCCTATCCGGAGAAATTCCTAGCTGATTACAGAATTGACGAAAGTCGCGCTCGGTTCCAGAGATCAGTTGGCGCCGAGCCTCCGACGCTTGAAAGTGAAATTCCTTCCATTTACCACAGTTTTGAGCATTTTCTAGTTCATAGTGTTGACGAATCTCGGATTCAAACTGCCCAGGTCCAAACTATTAATGGGCATTGCTTTATGAACCATTTGCAGTGAACCCACCTTCCGATCCAAATAGTCGGCGCTTTTTAATTGTTGCTTGCGCTGTTTGGTAGATGCCGCAAGAATGCTGCCACCTCGGCACCGCCTATCGCTTTGCAGCAGTTGCACTAGCACTGGAGACGGATGGAATGAGAGCTGTAGAATATTACATTTTCAATTTTCCTTCATCAATCAGAACAATCTCAAAGGAAGTAAATGTACATGTACCGGGTGTGTCTCAAGGTGTAATTGTAACATGTTCTTTTGATTGTGTGAAATCGCCTGAGTACACAGAGTTATGCTGAAGCAAACCGGTGCAGCATCTTCAGTTGATAAGAACATCCCCACCTTGACTTGGTCAATGGCTTCACACATGTCTTGCTTCCAAGAATGAACTTGATCGATCCACTTTTGCCAGCGCTGCATGGTGGTGTGAAGCGTGTTACTGCTCTCAGACGGATTGGACTGATTGTGCTCGCTTGTCATGATGAACAAGCTAGTTTTATTTTGAGAACAAGTGAGCCCAAGAGCTATTGTCAGCCAGTCCTGCTGGCACCAATGGTTGCGTTCGATAAATATTTTCGCTTGAACTTTAACTAGCGGTATATTTCCGAACTCTCAAGTAATGGTTCGTAATTTTCAACAGATAGCATCGCCAGTAGACGCTTGTCCAGAGTTAAATAGATGGGAATCAGCTCTGCTGCGAAAAATACACCAACGAGTAGCATAGCCTGAGTCTGCAAAATAATTCAAGTATGCTGTCAGCGTGCCACAGTGTGTCGAAGCAAACTACGCTATGAAGAATCAAGGACATTCACATGTTCATAGATTTTCAACGTACCGAAGCATGCTCGCGATGTACATTAAACCATCCCTATCAGTCATTCATGACAACCACGATCTTTCAGTCCAAGGTTGTGACAAATTCAACAAATTGCCAATTACCTTAGTGAATGTAAGGAGTGTCATTACACTGTACAGGATTCGTCCACAGCTCCAAGCCATAACTAGCCGCCCCACACGCTGAAGCCGAAGTTGCGCTGATGGTGATTTGAAGGGAAACCCCGACAACGACAGCGTCAAATAGAGCCATGTCGAAAAGATAATTATCGGGAGGAACAGGTCAGCAGCTGCGACCAAGTAGAAGATCATCGCAGGAATCTGGTCATCAACATAGTCATAGGTTAGGCAACTAACGAGCGACAAATACAAGGGATTCGCTTACAACACTGAGGCGGTCTTGTTTCTCATCATCAAAGATTCCGTTCTTGTCGTACAGGAACAAACTCGCGTACAGCACCAGCTGCGCCAAGTATAGTCCTCCATTAAACACCAAGTAGAAAATCATCCACTTCCTTCTGAACACAGCCGCCGAGAACCAGTGACGCCGCGACTACACACCAACGAACGAAGGGGAAAGGAAAAGTTAGGCTCAGCGCCACACCACCCCCCCATCCCCACGCAACGGCCTACCGACTGAAAGGCTTCAGCCCAGACCAGCACCAGCAGCAGATATGACGACACGAACAAAAAGTCTGGCAAGTTGAACAGCACGGCAACCACTTTGTTGTAGAAGTCCAACTCCGCCTGGGCTTGGCTGCCCGCGTGGACTCTCGTGGCTCCGTCCGTGTCGTCACCTGCTTCGCCGCCATAGGCCGGTGGCAGCCCCCCTCGCGTCCACGGGTTGCTGCCAGAGATCCCAGTGGGCAAATCCGCGGTGGCTTGGGAGTCGAAGATGCAGAGCGTGGAGAAGGTGGCTGACCGGAAGAAGGAGCCCAGCGCGACGCTCAGGATCAGCAGCTGCACGGTGCTCCACGTCGTGTGCTGGTGGCGCTTGAGCACGCCCCGCACCTCCATGTACTTGTTGACTGTCATCGCCGTTATCAGCACGTAGCACAGCGCCAGGAAGTAGCTGGCCATGGCCAGGTTGGCGAGGAACAGCGGCATCTTCGAGGGGCGGATCCGTCTTCAAGCTGCTTTATTGTGCTGGATCACCAGCTGTGTAAACTTAAGCAAGATCTTCGTTGACTGGATATTTGTAAGCGGCTAGCTTGACGTCAACTTAATCGAGGTAGAAGGCGGAATTAGCGTCATTTTGAGCGTCATTTTGCCTACTCGCTGCCAGCTTCATCTGCACTAGCGTTAGACTTTCGTTTCTCCTTGGCTTCGTCCTCTTCGATGAACTTGATATCGAAGCAGTTGCGCTCGGTCGGATCCTTGTATTCGAGCCCCAGCGCAATGAAAACGTCCACTTCGGACTCGCAGATGACGCTGTCGCCAAGTCGCACTTTGGTACCGTTCACTCGCATCACTCGAGTGAGCGCGCGATCCGAGAGGCTCCAGCCATTCTTGTTGGCATAGAGCCGCATGCTGCGGTTGAAGTGGTCGCTCCCTGTGAAATACAGCATTGCAAAACCGAAGAAGTGCCGAGGGTAGATTTTGATGTCTAGCCGCCGGTATGGAAGGTCCTGCCCATATCATCACCAGACCAAGGTTCGTAAGAAAGTTGTCGTGATTATAAGCAGTGTAGACAGACCTTTGAGACACGACACACACCCATGTATGTATCGCAGCCGCCAGACTTTTGCTTCTGAAAATGGGTCAGGTCATCTGCAGCCACAAGTCAGGCACCGTTGGCCTCGCCTAAAACAAGAACGGCAACAATTAGTCCTACGGTAGGACTCCTACCTGTAAGAAATCCCGAAGCGTGGAGACGCTTCAGTAGCTCCGGCAGAATATCACAGCTTTCAGCATCCGGATCGGTCACCAAGACGTCACAATCGCCGGAGGATAACTTTCCACGACGATAGGAGCCACACGCAAGCGCAATTGCATTTGGTATGAGTTTGTGAACTTCATCCACAACAATTTGTTCAATCTGCTGGACTTCAGCCCTGCGGTGTTCATTCATTTGATCAGTAACATGTCGAATCTCTTAGTAACAAATATGCAACTAAGTGTAGCGTACCTAGGTATTTTTGTCAACAGGTCTTCGTAATGCTTCACGCCGATCTGCTGCTGAGCTGTTAAAACCGCAGCGGCTTCAGGCTTTCGTAGATCCTCCACTGACTTGTACCCCAGCCCATAGAGTTTTGCGGCTGTGACAGGACCAACTCCCCACACTCGAGCAATCTCCACTAAAGCACGGAGCCTTGGATTCTTCTTCTTCGCATCGAGCTTGGCTAATCGGCCAGTCTCAAGAATCTCGATAACTTTATCTCCCAAACGGCCCTTGACCCAGTGCATGCCCTTAAAATCTTTTACACTACAAACGCGATGGCGTGTGGCTTTCAGGCTTGACACAACTTTCTGTGGTATTCGAAGGCAAACACGTCAATTAGCAAGGGGCATAGCAACGTACCAGCTCAAGCAACAATTACCTTATACATATACTGCCGCCAAACGTCTCTCTCAACATCGAGAAACTCCATCATTTCCTCTAGTGGGTCTGTCAGATGTGCGTTGAGGTTTTGTTGAACCGCTATACAGACATTAAAAACAAAAAATGTCAATAGACGATTGATCAGTTGGGTATCACCTTCACGATTAGCGTACCCGATGAACGTTGACAGATGAATCCTTCGCCTTTGATCTTCTTGGAATTAGGCACAGCCACGTCATTAATCGGTCGGAATCCAGGATTGTTCTTATAAAAAATGGGCGTGCGCTCTTCCACCAGCTTGCGGTTGTTCTCATTCAATTCGGCTTGCTTTTGGCGAAATTCTTGACTGTCGATATGCACGGGTGGAGCCCGCACGATCTCGCGTGTGTCTGAGTTATCCGAATTTGAACCCTCATCGCTATCGCTGCCATCAGTGTTTATTTTACAGGCTCTTTTTTCTTCCAGCTGCAGCGCCACCTCCTCACAGTGCTGCTCATGCTTCGCCGCTTCTTCGTGGACTTGCTGCAGCTCAGCCCACGTAAACATTGATCCCACTGACGGGAACTTCTTCTCTTGTCTTAAATATACCAGCCACTCTGGGGTGTAAACTTCCACCGTGACCGGGGGAAATTTGTCGATTTTCAAGAATTCAGCCGCCTTGTCTTGCTTCAGTTGTGCGCTAGCAATAACAAGGTTGACGTCGTCCCAGTTCACCGCTGCAGCAACACCGACCCTGGCACTCGTCTTTGGCTTCATTTCCACGACACTTCCACCTAGCTTTTTCACCAGTCTGTTTAAAATCTCCATCCGTTTGCGACCCATGTCGGGTCCATAGGGAATGAGCAGCACACGCTTATCGTGTAGCAATTGCGTTGTCGGATCCACAGATACCGTGGACACTTCACGTTTGGTCTTTTTCGCAGCTGACCCTTTGGACTTCCGTTCTGATGGTCTTTTCTCGTGCTGCAAAGCCCCGAGCTTCTTTAGGTCACGCATTACTGTCTCTTCCTCTTCTGTTCTTTGAGTGCTTTGTACTACTATTGGTGCGCGAGCTTTCTCGAAGACTTCAGGTTCTGTCGTTTGGCGCCTTGTCCCGTTCGAGGTTGGCAGCGGCTGTGACGCTTTGCCGACGGCATCCGACTTCGGGCGCCGATGTGTTGCGGGGCGCAGCAACTCCTCTAGTTGGTCGAAGAACTCACGCTTCTGCTGTGCAGACAGCAGCTCGAGAGGGCCGGGGCTCATGGCCACCACGCACTTGATAAGTACAGATCGATTAGCATAGCGCAAAGAAATGGCTACATCTGCACTTGCAACGGTTCGCGCCGCTTCAAACGAAGCAGTCAGCCACGCTACGTTGCACTTCCACCTGTAGACGAAGCAGCGGGCTCTCATACGCTTAATCCAGTAAGGACGACCGCCGCTATCGACCGCGTCACCCTTTCCAACTACCTAGCTGTACAGCTCTGCAAGGCGCCATTATGCTTATACATGTACAGTACCAGTAAACGCCCGAGTCGCCACAAGAGATGGGTACACAAAATGTACCCAAATGGTCACAACTGGTCCAGAACGGCATCACTCCTCAATTAGCCAAGATGGAGGAGGACCAGCGCGCGGCGCTGGGGCTGTCGTTCACGGCGCTGTGCTCCGTGCTCAAGGCCGTGGAGGCCGCGCGTAATGGCGACAAGAAGCTGGAGCTGCTGTTCAGCCGGGAGCTGCGCGCGCAGGTGGGCGGCGGCGACCTGTTCCCGCTCGTGCGCCTCGTGCTGCCGCAGCTGGACCGCGAGCGCACGTACATGCTCAAGGAGAAGAAGATCGCCAAGATCTACGTGCAGGTGCTGGGCCTGTCGCCGGCCAGCAAGGACGCGCAGAAGCTGGAGCACTTCCAGGACCCCAAAATCGTCGACAGCAAGTCGGTGGGGGACTTCGCCGCCGTGCTCTACGAGGTGATGCTCTACCGAAGCACGGCCAGTAAGTCGAGGCGCCAACACACTCTAGAAGACGTCAACACGCTGCTGGACTCGCTGGTCCAGGCAGATAACAACGCGACCAGGAAGAAGGTGGTCATGACGCTGGCGACCGAGTTCTCGGCGGACGAGCAGAAGTGGATCATCCGAGTGGTGCTGAAAGACCTGAAGATCGGGCTTCGGCATGAGCGCGTGCTGAAGTTCATCCACCCGGATGCCAAGGAGATGTACAACCATACCAACGACTTGCACAAAGTGTGCAGGGAGCTGCGGAACTCGGTAGTGCGGTATGTGCCTCAGCTCGAGCCGTTTCAAGTGTTTACACCCATGCTTGCAAAGCGAGTGAACTTTGGAGAGTGCATCAGCGAGATCAATGCAGAGGCCTTTGTGATGGAACCGAAGCTGGATGGAGAGCGGATCACGTGCCATGTGCAGCGAAAAGAGGTGCAGTTCATTTCGAGGAACGGAATCAACTACACTGAAAATTATGCCCCCTCTATTGAGCCACACGTGTTGTCCCAACTGGAGCCTGGAGTGGATTGCATTTTGGATGGAGAAATGATGGTGTGGGATAATGTAGAGTATAGACTACGTGAATTCGGACTTCTGAAAAATACAGCCAACGCTGTTCGTAAAGGGGAAGCAACGAACCGATGGTTGTGCTACGTTGTGTGGGATGTTGTTTACCTTGGTGGAGGTCCAAAAGCTCAACAATTGATTCGTGAAGTATTCAAAGGACCTGGGGAAATTAGTGCGGTTATGGGTTTGCCGCTCCACGCAAGGCGAAAGTTGTTGCTTCGCATTTTAAAACCTCTAGAACACCGAATCATCATTATTGAGCAGAAGCTTGTTAATGACAAATCCGCGAAGGAAAGACACGAGAAGGTTATGGCGGAGGTGGATGAACAGGTTTCAAACGGTGGCGAGGGTGTAATTATAAAAGATCTTAATGCACATTATATGTGCGGAGAGAGCAGCCGAAAGTCTAAAAAGTGGTTGAAGCTGAAGCCTGATTACGCAGGGATGACGACAGATTTGGATGTTATTATCGTTGGTGGATTTTACGGTGTTGGCAGACGTCGCAGTGGCAATGTGTCCGTCTTTCTTTTAGGCGTATTAGCTCATTCACTAGATGAACACGGGGCGGCAAAAGCTACGATGCCAGGGGCAGCATGCCCTACAGTTTATACTTTTGCAAAAGTTGGTACTGGTTATAATCTTGAAGAATTAGAACAAATGCGCCAAGAGTTAGAACCATATTGGCAGCCCTGGGACGACGATAATGTTCCGCCGCATCTAAACGGCTGGAAACCCCAGAAAAGTGACTTGAGGCCTGATGTCTGGATTGACCCTAGACATTCAAAGATTCTCGAAGTTTATGGCTTCGAGCTGTCCTTTACAACGCTATACCAAACTGGACTAACAATTCGTTTTCCTCGTTGCAAGGCAATTCGAAATGATAAGGAATGGTATCAGTGTATGGATCTCCAAGATCTAAATGCTGCACGAGGGAGTTTATCTACGAAGCGTGCTTCAGAGGTGGCTTTGGGACAGAAGAGTGTTACAAGACGTATGAAGAAGCGGCAGACAATATCATCTCTGCGCCCTAGTGGAGTCCTGCAAGGATACTCTCGGGCTGATTTGGAGGGAATTGAGCAAGAGCGCAATGTGTTTGAAGGGAAAGAATTTTGTGTACTACCTGGGAAATACGAAATGCCACCACCGAATATCGCACCGTCGATCCCAACAGGAATCATTGAAGAGAATGCCAAGCTATTGTCCAAGCAAAGTGTTGAAAAAATTCTTCATGCGTTCGGCGGTACCATTGTTCAGAACCCAATCGAAAGTACAGATTATGTCGTTGCTGCTGGTGATGCCGGATTTAAAGTGGTGAATTTGAAGAAGCAAGGCCTGTTCAATATTGTACACCTCAGATGGATTTTCGGATGTGTTGCAGCATCACGATTGCTGTCGCTAAAGGCAGGTGATTTTATATTCGCCACGGACTCACAACGAGAGCTTCTTGCGAAGGAGTATGATCGCTACGGAGACCATTACACTGAGCACATTAATCCAGATGAACTTCGGCGCATTATCCAGGAGATATCAAGTGCTTCTGTAGAGTCGGGTGGAGATAACCATGAATCGCAGCCTTGGCAACTTCAAATGAAGAACTTGGAGATGGAAGAAGCGGAAGCGATGGTTTGCGAGTTCACCTTTTTCTGCCATTGTGTAGTGTATTTTGAACACTCGTGCAGGTTTTCGGCTGACGATTCAGACGTGGATGCCCTTGCGTTGAGCCAAATGAGGTTGATTGAACAGCAGCTCAGGCTTTACGGAGGCGTGGTTGCACGTGATATTGATTCCTCGGTTACACATGTCGTGGTGGCCGATCCGGTCCGAGCACAGCAAGTTCAACCAGCAATCAGGAACTTGCGTCACCGAGGCTTGCCTGAACCCCGCATTGTCACGAAGGAATGGATTGAGCGATGCGTGGAGCAGAAAACGCAGTTACCTGATGATGCCTTTATTGTGCATGTGTAGGCACAGCCACCTCAGCCCGACAACATATAATTTATATTCATCCGTTTAGCTCTTTTTCTCGTTGCGCGTGTCATAAAACGTGAGCGCTTGCTTTCAGCAAGCTCTCACGTTTATTGGAAGTGAGAAGCGTCAGCACACCAGTCGAAATCACCGAAGTAGAAGTGATTATCTTCCTCGTCGGATATAGCGCCCTGCGGTTCTCGCTCTTCGTACACGATATGACCCTCAACTTGTTGCGACGTGAACTGTTCTTCGAAGTTGGAGGTGTCGAGCTCGCTGGACAACCTCGGAACGATAGGTGGGGCCACCTGCTTTGTTTCGAGGCGGTGCCAGCTTATATTTGAGAAGAACGGATGGTCCAAGACTTCTTGCATTCCGTTGGGGCCACTGCCAAGACGCTTGTCGGCGTCCTTGTGCAGTAGAGCCGACAGGAAGTCGCGAAGATCAGGAGAGAAGTGACCTGGGAAGTTCGGTTCCTCCTCCTCGATCTTGTGAAAGAGCATGGCACGATCGCGCGGTGAGTAGAACGGCGGGTATCCCGTCAGCAGCTCGTACACAACGCAGCCAAAACTCCACAGGTCCGCTGCTAGGCCGTAGCCTTGGCCGCGAATCACCTCAGGGGCAATGTAGTCCGCCGAGCCGCAGAAGCTGGTGCAGCTTTGCTCTGAGCGACGCATTTGCTCACGCGCAAAACCAAAGTCCGCCAAGCGCAAGTACCCTGCCTCGTCCAGCAAGATGTTCTCCGGCTTGAGGTCGCGATACAGAATGCCCTGCTCGTGGAGGTAGCGTAGCGCAAGCGCAATGGAGGCTGCGTAGAACAGCACGTGATCTTCCGGGAGGCGATTCTTCGCGAACTTCTCGAGCAAGAAGTACATGTCACCGCCGGGGCAGTACTCGAGCACGAAGTTGAGCGCATCGGGGGTCTCGAACGAGCAGTACATCTTGGTGATGAAAGGGTGGTCCACCGAGCACAGCACCTTTTTCTCCGTGAGAAGGCGCTTTGCCTCGCGCGTGGCGTTCCTGTCTCCCTCCAGACCGTTGATGCTGCCGAGCTTGGACTTGTACACCACCTTGACCGCGAAGAGGCGACTGGGGCAGGCGCGCAGGCGGCACAGCAGCACCGTGCCGTACGACCCGGAGCCGATGATGCGCATGATGTCAAACACGTGGCGCGTTGGGTCCCGGCAGGCCTCCGGGTCCTCGTCCTCCTCCGATCCTTCCTCCACGGTCTCCTCGTGCTCGAGCATCTCCTCGATCGAGTGCTGCAAGTGGGTCATGTCTACGTCCGACAGCAGCGTGCTCGAGGACGACGACGCCGAGATGGTCGGCCGGGAGGCCGCGGGCTTGAGGCCGCTGTAGGAGCAGTCCCAGTCGTTGCCTCCGCTGGCCGGCGCGGTCGGCTCCGACGGCGTCTTGAGGCCGCTGTAGGAGCAGTCCCAGTCGTTGTGGCCGCTCGTCTTGCAGCCGCTCGAGGGCGAGCTGCCGCCGTGGCGCATGGCGTCCTCCAGCGACGCCTTGGCGAAGGAGCTGGCCAGCAGCTGCGCGAACGTCCAGGTCTTGACGCTGCCCCACTTGTTGGGGTTCTGCGCAGCGCGGGGGCTCTGCGTGTCTGCCGCGGGGATCGGCACCATCGCGACTGGGGGGGGGTCGCTGTCTCTACTCTACGCTGCTCCTTCCTACACGACGCGAGCCCGCGCTGCGTCCGCCTCAACTGCTTCTTCTTCTGCCTGGGTACAGCTCTGGGCGGCGCAAAGCATCGAGTGGGGGCGCGGGGCTCCGGTCGGTCGGCGCTCTCGGGCTGGTGGCTGCCTCTGTGTCCGGGGAGCGAGCAGCCGATGTGCACGCGACGGGAGAAGCAGATGTGCGGCAAAGCGAGGGCAGTTTTTACGCGATTTTTTTAGCCCGGCGCCGTTTAGACGAGCGGAGGAAAATTTGGCTGCTTTTGAAACGCTCTCGGCGGAGCGGGGATCGAGTACGGTACTGTGCTGGGCACTTGCGGGTGATGGGCTGCTGCAATTGTGTGTGCCAGTTGCCATCGGGTGGCATATTTCCTCTGGCATGTGAGGCGTGCTGGTCATGGCCGCCAGACGCCAGAGCTTCAGTTAGCAAGTGATTCATGTGGTGCTCGCGAGAGAGAGCCGCGATCGCCCACAAGCTCGCCTCATGGCGCGGCTGCGGTTTTGCTTTACTGGTATTATTAACTATGCATTTACACATGTGCGAAACGGCTGCTGGGCTGAGATGGTCTCATCAAGCCTCCGCGCCGCTACCACCACTCGCACCACAACGGCAATAATTGCTGTCTGCGCACCCGCTGCGGTGTGGATTGCACATGTTCATGTTGCTGAGGCACCAAGCAAGCTGGGAGGAATCGCTTCAAGGCCGCATTTAGAGTTTTTATTTTAGAACTCGGTGGAAACTGATTTAGAAACAACCACTTTTTACAGCGGTAAAAAGTACCTTGCGTATCGCCGATTTACGGACAAGATCTTGTGGCGACCACCACAGGCTGGCAGTGCAGTCGAACTGGGTAGTATACAGTAGTACTTATGTATGCTGGCAATCCCAAATTGGGACATTGGGACCCAATGTCGTCGCGAACGAATAATCTGGTGGCGGCGATGCAGCGTCGCTTCAACTTGACGCCAGCTTCAACATGACCAAAACTACACTTCCACCGCTACCTGCAGCTTGGAGACGGACCCCTTGATGGTCACGTCGTCCCTGCACCTGGTGGCCGCGTTGTACAGTGCCCACGAGCGTGACAGCCCGTCGTCCATGGTCGCGTTCTTGAGTTTGCGCAGCGAGTCCATCGGGTTGACCGTGGCTGCATTCACCAGCAGCAAGGACAGCCACGAGTTGTTGCTGTTCTTCATCGTAACGATGGCTTCCTTAGCCAGGATGTCGTTCCACTCCTGCTCCACAAAGACCGACGTGCGAGCGAGCTCATTGATCGGGGACACCGGGAGCATCTGGATGCCGTGAATAGCATACTTCTCGTCGAGGAACCACGTGTTGTAGTAAACCTTGTTGTCGAAGAAGATGCCCGTTACGTGGTTGCGGACGATGGCAGGTGGGTGGATAGTGTTGTCCGACTTGAGCAAGAAGTATGTGCGGATCGCATGAGCGTTCAAGCGAAGCATCAGACTGCCCAGGTCCTCCACCGCCTTGTTTCCGCTCACCTTGCCCCACAAGGTCATGCCATAGTAGAAGTTAACGTCCTCTGACGTGCTCTCTTCATCCTTGCCATTGTCGAGCAGCGTTACGCCGCGTGAGTACGAGTGGCCATGGTACCAGGAAAAGTGACGGAACCGGGGAAAGTAAGGATCTTCCAAGCTCGGATTCGCTACATCACGCAGCATTGTCCAGATGATCCTCTCGAGATCGGGCATGCGAGACCAGTTCGGGTCCAGGTGCTTCAACATGGCGGATGCCGTCACGAAATAGCCGAAGTGATAGTGGTTGTCGTTGTAGATTCCACTACCAAAGTCCATGTACAACCAACCATGTTCAAAAATCAAACTGGAAACAATTCCGCGGTACAGGGTCTCGTAGACCAGAGGAGGCGATAGAGTGTTGTTTAACATCGGCTCGATCATGGCCTCCAACTTCTCCAAACAATACGTCAGCAACGTCGTGTCCGGGCCCACGATGGAGCTATCAGCCGCCATCAGACACAGCGACGCATACTTCTGATAGTATTTGCCGTTGTAGTACCAGCTATTGGCGTTCCAGTCGGACCAGTTGGCCATGATATCCTTCTGCAGCGTCCGAAGCATGTCCGTCTCCGCAACAATCCACGGAGATGGCTTTCGCGCCGGGTAGAAGTCCACCTCGAAATCCGCCTCCGGTTCGACGAAAGACCACATCGGATTAGTTGTGACCTGACCCACCATCTCACCACGAGTCACGGAATGTAGCACGATAGCCCCAGCACTGCCTGATGTTGTCGGAGATCCACTCAACGACTCCACCTGGTGTGCCAGCGCGAAGTGCAGCAGCCCCACCGTCTCACATGTGCTGCCCTCCACGTCCC
>BSXT01000872.1:0-47339 GCA_030267785.1 Phytophthora fragariaefolia | reverse complement strand
GGCTACATTTACTAGAAGGGGTGTCACCACTACAATTATCACTGATTTGCATTACCCATCCCTATAGTCTAATCTTTTTACGCGGTGTCGCACTCGATCCATGTGTAGCACTGGATCCGTGTTATAGGGTAAGTTCAGCTATTAATTGAAGTGGTTCGGCACAATTCCCTCCCCGAGCCATGCTACATGTAAGCGTGCGGTCACTCGCGTCGCCTCTCCTTGCTCACCTGAGAGTCCGATCCGCCCCCCGATCACTGCAACATCTTCCCCAGTCTCTTAGCTCTAACCCGAGCTGCCCCGCACTCGCCACCGCTCCGTATACGCTTCAGGATCGCCGCCTCAAGTCAACGACTGGAATGTCGGGCGCTGCCTCTTTTTCGGCCGGTTACGAGGCCTTCGGCTCGTTCCACACGCCGTCCACTGCTGCAATGTTTGCTACGGATGAGTCCGAATCAGTCCCCGCAATGGTGTTCGCGTCGGAAATTGCGTCACGGAATTTGCAGCTCCGGAGCCATTCGAAGCCCAACGCGGCGAACCGCTCGCTCTTCGCACTGGACCTGGAAACCTGGACGTACCTCAACCACGGGGCGTTCGGGGCCCCCACCAAGGTGGCAATTGAGGCGGCGGATCACTGGAGGGCGCGGGCAGACGCGCAGCCGCTCGACTTCAATGACAGAGAGCTGTTCCCGCTGGTGGTGAGAGCTATCAAGTCGCTCGCGGGGTTTGTGGGCGTCGCAAAGCCGGAGAAGCTGGTGCTGCTGCCGAACGCAACGGCGGGGCTCCATTCAGTCCTGTCATCAGTGCTGGAGGGAGAAATTGAGAGGGAGAAGACGGTGGTGCTGTTCAGTACGAGGTACGGCGCCGTGAGGAAGATGCTGAAGGCGGCTGAGGGCTCCAGCACGGGAAAGGTGCACGTTTACGAGCAAACACTCTCTTTGGAGGAGTCTTATGACGATCAGAAGGTATTGGAAAAGCTGGAGCAGGCACTGGATGCGGTCGAAGGTGCCGGACACCGCGTGGATCTCGTGGTAATAGACCACATTACGTCCAACACGGCGGTGATGATGCCGGTGAAGGACATTGTACAGCGCTGTCGCTCACGACGTGGTGGTGTTCCAGTGCTGGTGGATGGAGCGCATGGGTTGCTGAACCTGCCCTTGGACCTCGACGCATTGGGTGCCGACTATTACGTTGGCAACTGCCACAAATGGTTTTGCTCGGCGCGTGGCGCGGCATTCCTGCATGTTTCAAGGGAGAATGGGCCGCCAATTGAGCCACGAGTGATTTCGCATGGATTCTTTGACGGAATGCAGAGTGCCTTCATGTGGACGGGCTTGCAAGACTACAGCGCGTGGCTCGCACTACCGCAGTGTCTTGCTTTCTGGCGTCGCCAAGGAATTGAGGAGACGCGCGACTACATGCACACGCTGGCTCAAGAAGCCGCGGAACTGTTGTATTCTCGTTGGGAAATGCCCGATCACCTCGCGCGAGAACTTAAGTTCCTGCAGGACAAGCGACATGCCATGCGGCTTGTGCAACTTCCGACCTCGCGGCGACTCTGCGGCGGTGTGGTAGTAGATGAGAAGGACCCGCAGGCAACCTCGACCGATGCTAAGCGTGTTCAGGACAGACTCCACTACATCCATCACATTGAAGTGCCCGTGAAATGCGTGGATGGTCGACTCTACGTTCGTCTGTCAGCGCAGGTGTACAACTGCCTCGAAGACTTCGAGAAACTCGCTGTCGCTGCAGTGGAGGAGGATTAAAAAGCTAGAAGAGAGGTGAAATCAATTACTTCGAAGTAAAAAACTGGGTACCACCACCTGCAGCGATTTGTCAGCAGAATCTTTGGCAAGAGTCGCGCGTGGTGAATGGCCGTCTCATCATTGATTGGCGTCGGTGGCAATGCACTTGAATACGTCCTGGTTGTTTTTTTGGCTAGTGCTGGTGATATTATCCACAACTTTGACCGGTGCACAGGATACACGTGTCCTAGCAGATCGACAGATATCAGCGGAGTTGCTACATGTGGTCCCTGGGAACCCTGGATCTGCTAGCGCGTTAGTGACCTGGTCAGCCTTCGACAATGCTCTCGAGGCTACTGGTGGCACTGCAAGCGTTGAAGCGTACGAGCTGCAGTATGCGGTGTCGGGTTCAGGTGCCTGGATTTCATTAGGTGACGCACTGACTGGTTGTCTAATTGATCCTGATGATAAGGCCACGGAGCCTGTACCAAAGCAGCGCGTATTTACACGAGCAGACACTGCTGAGACCATTAACGATGGATACTTTAGGCTAGCACTGTCCTACGAAGGCTCAAGTCCAAGCCCACTCGGTGGGCGTGCAACGGCTGGGGTCGTGACACCTCCGATAGCTTTTGATGCGAGCTCAGACACGATGAAGACCGCGATTGAGTCGCTGGAACAGATTACGAAGGTGCAGGTATTCAGGAATGCACTGGATGCAAGTGGAGCTCTCGAGTGGGTCATTTTGTTTGATGAAGTTGACTATAACTCCGATGACCCGTTACCACTGCTCTCGCTGTACACAGAGACACTGTCAGCTCAATGGACAGGTGATGGGGACCAGGTTGCTATTCAATATCTGCGGATTACTCCTAGCTCTCCTGGTCGTCACGTTCGTATTTGCTCTGAGCTGTGCAACTACGAAGTCACTTCATTACAGACCGGTAAAACATTCACCTTTCGCGTGCGAGCTCAATACTCGTACGATATCGGGTGGAGTTCATGGAGTACAAGCAGCGAACCGTTGGAGATACCGAGTACGCGCCTACCCCGAGCACCTTCGGTCCCAGTAATGCTAGCCGCGACGACATCCCGCCTTACAATTTCGTGGCGTATGCAGCGCGAACTCGAGCAGGGTAGCGGCATTTTTGCAACAGAATTGTTTCCTGTTGTTAGCTTTCATGCGCAACAGCAGTGCGACGACGAAGTTGGCTGGACCACGATCAGCGAGAACATTGTCCCGGGGCTCAGTGGAAACAAAAACTCATTTTCGACCGTAGCAGGCTCCCTAGAGCGTCCACCTGGCTCCACGTGCATCTTTCGTGTAGCAGCGGTGACGACAAATGGAAAGGGCCCCTTTAGCTTGACCTCGGCCGCATTCACGACGCTCCAAACAGCGCCAGGACCTGTCATGAATTTACGTGTGACCCGAGATCCCCTTGTTGTGGTTTGGGACAGCCCCGGAACACTTGGAGGGCATGCCGAGGAATCGTTAACATATGAGGTAGAATATCGTATGACGCGTAGCTCCACGTGGACCCGGCTGTCAGACCCACTGATTGACAACAGCAAACGCACTGCAAATATATCGATGGCTCCTCTTGAAGGTTACACGACTTACTTCACACGAGTTAGAGCGGTTGTTGTCGAAAAGAATCAGGCTGGTGTCTTCGAGCGATCACCAGAATTCCTAACAGATTATACTGTCGAAAATGAGAAGACTGATGAGGGTTCTACACTCGGAACCAGGCAAGTACTCTTACCCGCCTCTCGCCAGCAAAGCGCGAACAATGAAGACTGGTACTATATCCAAATGACTGGTAACGGCGGCAATGGAGGTTCAGCTGCTAGTGGCGTTCAAGCGAAATCCGGAGAAAACGGAGCTGTGCTAATATTCCCCGTGACATGGCCGGGTGAGAGGCTTTCCGAGCGTACATTCTTCTTCACTGGTAGTCTTCAGACGTACCGCGTTCCAGTTGACCAGCAAGAACAGCCTCAAGCGAGGCAGTTAGCTCATCGCATTGTTGCGCTGGACGTTTATGCATGGGGAGCTGGAGGTGCTGGTGCTCGATCCTCTAGTGATGCCTCGAACCTTTTAAGCAATGGTGGGGGTGGTGCTTTTGCTCGTGGCCTGTTCCGGGTAAATGCTGGAGACATCATTCAACTTTTAGTCGGTGGAGGAGGGCATGAAGATGGCCGTGGCGGCTACAACGGAGGTGGCAACGGAGGAGCGGGAGATTTTCCCGGTGGAGGTGGCGGCGGGTCTTCCGAAGTGCGATTAAATGGGCGCACAATTCTCGTAGCTGGTGGAGGGGGAGGTGCTGGGTCCACTGACTACTGCTGTGCGCATGGTGGTGGAGCTGGCGGATTGGAACAAGCTGAGTCCGGCCATGCTGCTGATGCCTCGACCATCCCGTTGGACTCGACCGTCACCGGATATCCACCTCGTGACGAGTACCATTCCTCAAATGTGCCTGGAGATAATCGAGACTCTGTGGGGCTTCCAGCTCGCCACCAGCATTTGGACTGGGGATTCGCGGCAAACAGTGCAGACTACACTGTACTTGCAACGGGCGGCCAGGGAGCTTCATCAACAGCACCAGGTCTTGCTGGGTCCGCAGGCTCCTACAAGTACTCCCTCGAGGGTGAATGTGTATTAAATCCTCGGACGTCGTTGATTGAAGTCATGGTATCTCCGCTGATGGCAGCCCGGTGGTCATCACAGGGTCGACGTGGGCGTGGAGGAAGTGGGCAAAGCGGAAAACAAGCGGGAGGTGGCGGTGGTAGTGGCTTCTACGGTGGAGGAGGTGGCGGAGCAGGTGTTGATGGAGCCGGGGGCGGTGGTGGAAGCAGCTATGTCTCCATTGGAGATCTTTTCAATTTGTCAACGCCTGGTATTAGCGATGCAAGTCTCCGACCACGGACTACTGGCGAAGGAGTTCGACAGCTGAAAGTGTCGCCGCTGACATCGTCCAGTGTCAGTGTGAGCTGGAAAGCACCTCTTTATGGATTTTCTCAGCTTGTGGAAGGCTTTGTGATCGAGATGGCTAATCGATCGTCGAACGAAGATTTCCGGGTCGTACGCTTAGTGAATCTCCCCAATTCTCGTGTCACGGCGGACAGGGGCAATCTCACGATAAGCGGGCTATCACCGTCTGCCGCATATCGTTTTCGAGTGAAGCCGCTACTGCTCGATGGCCATGGAACCTACAGCGACGTAGTCGCCCTTCGTATGCCACTCAAACGAGTAAATACGTGGCAGCGTTGTGTCACTCGAAGCTTGGATGAAGAGGCCACGAGAGCTGGAATGCGAATTACCAACGCACACCCGCTGATAAGGTTCCCTTCCGCACGGCGAGGACACTCACTCACAGCTCTGGATAATTATCTGTATCTCTTCGGAGGGTTAGCCAAAAGCTACGAATGTAATCGAGCACACAAGATTCCGTGTTTGTTGCAACAAAAACCACGAGCAGTCTCGAATGAGCTATGGAGATATGACTTGCTCACTGAAACGTGGTGGCAAGTACCCCAACCAGCGCTGTTGCCACCTCCACGTGAGAAGCACTCCGTGGCAGTGGTAAGCGGCAGACTGATACTTTTTGGAGGACGCCAGAATGATGGGTCTGATGCAGGTGATGCATCTACGTGGGGGCCACTAGCTTTGAATGACTTATGGGAGCTGTCGGTGTCCTCCACAACGGCAAAACGAGTAGCCGTATCGCTGGATACTCATCAGCCAGCTACTCTTGCTATTCCTGACGGTGGGGAGATTTTTGCTTTGGGCACTAAGAGTGCTAGCTCTAGCGGCGAGCAGCTTTGCGTCACAAATGTGTCCGTGACTGTTCAATTGACACACGCATGCCCTCACAAACTGCAGCTCCAGCTATTTGGCCCTGGACCATCTACGTTTCCGGGACGACAGCAGAGTGTTCATTTCCCGGTAAACTCCCAGGCTCGGGAAACAACTTGGAGTGATAGTCAAGGTCTGGGTATTTTTCAAGGAGACCACCGAGTCACAGGCACTGCACCAAACACGAGAGCGTTCCCAGTGCTACTGCAGAGTCCAGAGGAAGCAGCTGATAACACTGCGTGCTCACCGGGGACCCAGAAGCTGAACTTTATATCATCCCCGAGTATCACTAGCGTGTCGGGGAGCCCACTCGAAGCGCTCTCGGTCTTCCACCAACTACCAGTGGTAGGCAATTGGACTCTTGAACTGGCTGACACGGCAGCTGATGGTTTAGTCGGAACACTTGACTCCTGGGATATCGCTTTTGACTTAGCACCATGCATCCCAGCATTCACGTGGACCAATCTATCCGCGATCTCGACAGGATCAGTACCAGCGCCACGGTTCCAGCACTCTGTCGTCGTATTTCGAGGTAGCATGTTCGTCTTCGGAGGCACTCGTGGAGGCACCGGCTTGGAGCTGAGCGACTTATATCGGCTAGATTACACTCCGAGCGCAGTCTTCGGTGTCGCACCTACTGCAAAGTGGACACAACTAGCCTCGCTTACCGACAGTGACAGCCCGAGTATCGCAGAGAGGCGAGTGCATGCTGGACGTGCAACATTGCTCACTCCGTATGAGTTGATGGCAGTTGGCCGCGGTCTAAAACCACCACGACGAGCATCTTTAGGCTCGAGTACACCTCTATCTGCTTCTCGATTTGAGTTGCAGCTTGGCGTTCGCTTGAAGCAACTCGAAGATATGATTGACGGGTGGCGTGAGGTTAACGCTAGCTCTGGCCAGGGCTCGGCCTTCATTGACGAGCAATTGCCCGTGCCAAGGTACTGGGGGGCTAGTGCTTTTGTTTTCTCCCCACCGGGAAATAGTGTACCCCGTGCATTCCTCTTCGGTGGACAAGATGACACGAACCTGCTGGACGATCTGTGGAGCTTGGATCTCTCGCAGCTTGATGAAGATTTCCCTCGAGACCACTTGAAGGCTCAACAGCTCAGGGTTTGTGCTTGGAGACAAGAAAATTCGGTGTACAACGCGCAGTGGGCGTCATCCTGCGGCGCGAGCAGCACCGCAGCAGCTTTAAACAAGTGCACACCAGAAATGCTGTTGTTAAACGCGTGGTGTGAGGAGTACTACCAGTCTATTTTACTCTAAGTTCTTGAAGTACAACTTCAACGTGATCACCTCATTAATCTGACGTACTCTCCAAATCATCATCGCCACAATTGTCGACAGGTTCATACTCTACAAACTTTGTCGATAGTGCCCCGAACACGCTCTGAAGCATATGAAGCACCTGTGAAAGTACTTCATCCAATTGATGGGGCGGTAAATACTCATCACCCGTGGACTTGGCAATTGTCACAATTGCAGGAGGATTGGTCGCATCCAATGCATGCGTATGAAGGAATCGTTCCAGTTCGGCCACCATGCACTTGATCTCTTCCTGGGAGCTTTCATGGTGAGGTAGGTCCAAGAAAGGCCCAGCAGCCCAAATCTCACTCTTTGTAGTTTCATCGTCATAGTACTGCTCCAACATCCTGGCAAAGTTGTCAAAAAGTTTTTCTGTTTCAACACCTTCTGCGTACAAGCATGCGAGTTCACCCACGAGCAGGGCCCATTCTTGATTGGCACTGGTACTATGACCCTGCACGTCGATAGCCTTGAGACGTTTGATGAGCTCACAGAATGTTTTTCTCTCTGAGCTTCGTTGCTCAGCCGTCATGCATTCGAAAGGAGATCGCTTATAGCGCACACATGCGAATACTTGAGCTACCGTATTCACAGCTGCCTCCCCAATCCGTGCCTCCAAGTCTACGAATACAATGCAATATAGTGAGTGATGCGCCAATAGTCATTCACACACTACGGCGTATATCTATCTACCTCTGCGAAAAGGATCCCACGTCGAGAAGTAATCGAGGTCGATGTCGAGGACGTAGCCTTTTGAGTTTTTCCGGGCGTTGTCGATCGCTTCAGCAGATACCGCAGCAGCGTGTGCTGACGAGCTTGTCTCGGTAGAAAACAAGTCCCAGTATCTGGTCACCACATAACGTTCAGCTACAAGCGCTGCACGCCTCGAATGCCTAAAACCCAAATTTCTCTCTCACCGAACTGAAGCTGCATCCATGCCGTCGACGGGGCAAAACAGCTCGTCCTCCACAAAGTGAGGCAGCTCGCTCGTCACCCCTAGCGCTCCTGTATCATCACCGAATGTGTCGTGGAATTAAAACAGCGGTACTCGTTCCGGGTAACGCTGTCAGCTCAAACTAACCATTCGACGTCCTTTTCCCGACAACAAGCTGCTTGAACGTCCCCGTTGGCATCTGGCAGTAAATTCATCAGCCACTTCGCCACCAGCCCCCTCCAATCCAAGACGAGCGCACCTGTGTCACCCAGGACGGTTTCAGCCACGTGATTTGGTTCACGTGTCCTGCGAACACCAGCGGCAGCAGGAACTCGGCGATGCCTGCAGCAGAAGCTGGTCATTCCGCTGGAATGTGCTCAAACCTCAACCCCCCACGTCCGACCGAACCTGCGACCGACTCGTTCAGCACGTCGTATAGCGTCTCCGGCTCGAAGACCAGCCCAGCGTCCACCGCCGAGGGGAAGGACAGATCCGGGTGTGCGTCCACATGCAGCACGTGGATGCCGCTGAAGGGCAGGCGGCGCTGGCGGATGGCCTGCCGGTACAGTAGTGCAATTGCATATTGGCGTCAATTGGCCTACTCGTGCGACGCAATTGCAGGCGTCCTGGCTCATTTACCAGGTGGATGTCCGGCAGACAGTGATGGTGGTCGTCCACCACTAGCACGGGTAGCGCCATCGCCTTGTAATGATACAGTTGTTGCTGAGTACTGGTATTAATAAATACCGGTAAAACTGAACAAAAAAGGCAAGTGGCAACATAACGGTCGGCGCGTGGTGTGCGCCACACCGCGCCAAAACCTTTTTCGAATTTTTCGCGCGCCCAGCTGTGCGTGAAAGATTGCTGCGCAGAAGATGTCGTAGACGTGACAAAGTGCGGCAGTCATTCAACGGCGGTTACGGCGGGGGTACGCCGCGGGGTACGTCGCCCATATTCGCTCCATGGCACTTCCGAGAGCGCGCCAGTCGCTGGAGGCCGACGCCGCGATGATGCAGAGCCAGGTGGCGGAAGAGCAGGACCCGCCGCAGAAGCTGGAGATGCTGGACGAGCTGCACGAGGACGAGGACTGCGACGCGGCTGGCGCCAAGCGGCGGCTGTTCCGCTTCAAGCCAGCGTTCGACGTGGTGCTCGTGCGCGAGGTGATCCGCTGCTTCCCGTGGGCGGCGGGCTACGGCCGCACGCGCTCCGCCTGGATGTCGGTGGCTACGCGCGTGCAGGCCACGCTGGAGAGCATGAAGGGCGTGGCCTTCACGCGCGGCTCGGCGCTGGATCACGCCATCGTCAAGCGGCGCGTGGACATGCTGCTCGAGGCCTTCCGCAAGAACGAGATGGCGGGGCTGCGCGGCTCCGGCACGCCCGAGGAGTTCGACACGCGCAACAAGCTGCTGGCCATTCTGGCCAGAGTGGTAGGGTCTCTGCAGCCGCAGTCGAGGCGGCGCTGGCCGAGTCGTGCTGATCGTTGTGCTGCAATCTCTTGCTTTGCTGCTGCTGCTGCAGGTGGACGAGCAGACGCTCAACAAGGGAGCCATGCGCGAGAAGCGCGTGCAGTCAGCACTGCAGGTGGCATTGCGCAGTCTGGCCGAGCTGGAGGGCACCGCCGGTATGGTGCTGCCGCCCACAGCGCTTACGCCGCCTCCAGCCGCCGCGACGCCGCCACCAGCTACAGCGCTGATGCCCATTGCCCCGGCACCCGTGGCCGTGCCGGCCGTGCCGACTCGCACCAGCCCGAGTCCCAGTCCAGTATCACAGAACATGGTGCAGAGTGTGCAGCAGGGCGTGCACCACGCTGTACAGCAGAACGGTGGCAACAAACGGCCGCTTCGCACCCCAGCTGTGGCTGCGGCGGCCCCGGCGCAAGATGTCAAGCGCGCTCGAGTCGTCTCGCTGGACACGATGCAGAGCTTCGAGGAGCGGAAGCTGCGGCTCGAGGAGCGGCGCGTGGCGCTGGAGGAGGAGAGGCTGGCCTGGGAGAAGCAGAGGGCGCAGGAGGACGCCAAGGAGCGCCAGGCGCTGCTGGACGTGCTGAGCGCGCAGGGGTCCCTCGTGACAGAGCTGCTCGCGCACTTGCGGAACGCCAAGGTCGCGATGACCTCGCACGGGGTGTGACGTCTCCATCGGATAGAACGGATGATGTTTCCCCGCCAGCAGCTCCTGGCCTCCACGTGTCGAAACCGTCCAAGTCCCTGTCGCCTCGAGTTCGTCTGCGTGCCCCCCCCCCCCCCACACACACAGTTGCAGTTGAATTTGAAAGTAGATGGCTACATTTATCCCCCCCAATTCGTATCAATCGCTTTCAGCAGGTTTCCATTTTTACTGGTATGTGTGTGGACACACCAACTCCAGCAACACCAGTGGTTCCTCTGCGGGCGCACACACTCTCGATTCCGCACTCGCGCACTTCCGCACTCGCGCCCTTCCGCACTCGCTCGGTGGCAGCCATGGCGCCGTCCGCGGGGCTCTCGGCCGCGTCCGTGGCGGAGCTGGAGAAGCCCGTGGCGCGCGTGCAGGACAAGTGGAAGCTGCTGCCGTACTTCCTGCAGCTGCGCGGGCTCGTGAAGCAGCACATCGACTCGTTCGACTACTTCACGAGCGTCGACATGCGCAACATCGTGCGCGCGCAGGCCAACAACGTGGTGCGCAGCGACGCCGACCCCAAGTTCTTCCTGCAGTACACGGACATCCAGCTTGGCGCGCCCTCCATCGACGAGGAGGCCTTCGTGAGCGCCAGCGTCACGCCCCATCAGTGCCGCCTGCGGGACCGCACGTACGCCGCGCCCGTCTACGTGAGCGTGCGCTACCGCCGCGGCAACAAGATCGTGACCAACAACAAGGTGCTCATCGGCCGCATCCCCATCATGCTGCGCAGCTCGCGCTGCGTGCTCGCGGGCAAAAGCGAGGCCGCGCTGGCCAAGCTCAAGGAGTGCCCGTACGACCCCGGCGGCTACTTCATCGTGCGCGGCGTCGAGAAGGTCGTGCTCATCCACGAGCAGCTCTCCAAGAACCGCGTCATCATCGAGGAGGACGGCAAGCGCAACGTCTGCGCCAGCATCACCAGCTCCACGCACGAGCGCAAGTCCAGGACCAACATCTTCCTCAACAAGGGCCGCGTCTACCTCAAGTCCAACTCGTTCGGCAGCGACATCCCCATCGTCATCGTCTTCCGCGGCATGGGCGTCGAGAGCGACCAGGAGATGGTCAGCCTCATCGGCAGCGAGCCCGACATCTGCGACGCCATGTCCGCATCCTTCGAGGAGGCCTCGGACCTCAAGGTCTTCACGCAGCAGCAGGCGCTTGAGTACATCGGATCCAAGATGAACGCGCTCACAAAGATCGGCGCCACCGGGGGACGCCACCGCGGTGGGGCCGGGCGACCGCAGCAAGATCGCAATCTCGTCGATGCGGCGCGCTCGGCGCTGGCCAACTTGGTGCTCAACCACGTGCCCTGCGAGAACTTTAACTTCCGCCTTAAGAGCATTTACGTGGCGCACATTGTGCGTCGCATTCTCTTCACAGACAAGGACCGAACGCGTTTGGATGACAAGGATTACTACGGAAACAAGCGTCTGGAGCTCGCAGGTCAGCTGCTGTCGTTGCTTTTCGAGGATTTGTTCAAGCGCTTCAACAGCGACCTGAAGCGCCAGGCCGATATGGTTCTCAGTAAGCCCAACCGTGCCTCGGTGTTTGACATTATCAAGTGCGTGCGCACGGACACGATCACACAGGGCTTCTACCACGCCCTCTCTACGGGTAACTGGACGCTCAAGCGTTTCCGTATGGACCGTGCTGGTGTCACTCATGTTCTCTCGCGACTTTCGTACATGTCGGCACTGGGTATGATGACTCGTATCTCGTCTCAATTTGAGAAGACGCGCAAGGTTTCCGGTCCTCGTTCGCTACAACCGTCGCAGTGGGGTATGCTTTGCCCAGCGGATACGCCTGAAGGTGAGGCTTGTGGTCTTGTCAAAAATCTGGCGCTGCTGTGCCATGTGACGTCTGATGAGGAACCCGGTCCGATCAAGCGACTGTGTTTCGATCTGGGTGTGACGGACGTGTCGTTGAGTTCTGGCGAGGAAATTAACCACGCATCAAACTATCTAGTGATGCTTAACGGTGTGATCATCGGTACCCACGTAAACCCTCGTGCTTTTGTGACTCGTCTGCGTCGTATTAGACGTGCTGGTTTGATCGGAGAATTCGTTTCCGTCATGATTCACGATGTGCAACGCGTTGTGTACATCGCTTCTGACGGCGGCCGTGTGTGCCGTCCGCTCTTGCTTATTGACCCAGTGACACACCGAACTCGGTTAACTCAGCGCCACCTCGATGAGCTGCGTGCTGGAGTGCGTGACCTCAGCAGTCTTATTGTTGAAGGATGCGTGGAGTATGTGGATGTAAATGAGGAAAACAACTGTCTTGTGGCTCTGCACGAAAGCGAAATCGGAGACCGCACGACTCACTTGGAGATTGACCCCGTGACGATCTTGGGTGTTGTATCAGGTCTTATCCCGTACCCTCACCACAACCAGTCGCCTCGTAACACGTACCAGTGTGCTATGGGTAAGCAGGCCATTGGTACGATCGCCATGAACCAGTTCGAGCGTATTGATACCTTGCTGTACACAATGGTATATCCACAAATGCCTATGGTGAAAACCCGAGTGCTGGATCTTGTAAACTTCGACCATGTGCCAGCTGGACAAAACGCAATTGTGGCTGTGATGAGTTACTCCGGTTATGATATTGAAGATGCTATCGTCCTTAACAAAGCCTCACTGGATCGTGGGTTTGGGCGTTGTATGGTGTTTAAGAAGTACCAGACCATGATTAAGAAGTACGCAAACGGCTCTTACGATCGTATCGTTGGGCCGCCCGACTTCGACAGTCTGTCTGCCTCCGGTGGTGGTGGTATGGGATTCCGTAACGCGAAGTATTCGTCGCTTGACGCGGATGGTATTAGCCGCGTGGGTGGTATTGTTCAGAATGGTGCGATTATGATCAACAAGGAGCAGCCCACGCAGTTCAACGACTCAGTTGATGGGCGTGACCCGCTCGACGTCACTTACTCCCCTTCACCAACTACTTACAAGGGCCCCATTCCAGCTTACGTAGACAAGGTGCTACTGACTTCATCGGAAGCTAACCATTTCTTAGTGAAGGTGCTGATTCGCCAGACACGTCGTCCTGAGATTGGTGACAAGTTCAGTAGTCGTCACGGTCAGAAGGGTGTGTGCGGTACGATTCGTAACCAGGAAGACATGCCGTTCAACGATCAGGGTATCTGCCCCGATCTCATCATGAATCCCCATGGCTTCCCCAGTCGTATGACTGTTGGAAAGATGATCGAGTTGATTGCCGGCAAGGCTGGTGTACTGACTGGCCGCCGTGCTTATGGTACGGCTTTCGGCGAGAAATATGGTTCTGCTGACCATGTGCTGGATTGCTCACGTGAGCTGGTGAAGAATGGCTTCAACTACGCTGGCAAGGATTACCTCACGTCTGGTATCACGGGTGAGCCCATCGAGTGCTACATCTTCATGGGACCAATTTACTACCAGAAGCTGAAGCATATGGTAATGGATAAAATGCACGCTCGTGCGCGTGGTCCTCGTGCTGTTCTTACTCGCCAGCCTACTGAAGGTCGCTCACGCGATGGAGGTCTGCGTCTCGGTGAAATGGAACGCGATTGTCTTATCGGCTACGGTGCCAGTATGCTGCTTATGGAGCGCCTCATGCTGTCTAGTGACGCATTCAGCGCGGACGTGTGTCAGGGGTGCCGCATGCTTGGCTACGAAGGTTGGTGCCAGCATTGCAAGTCGGAAGAAAAGGTGGTTAGCATCCGAATTCCGTACGCCTGCAAGTTGCTGTTCCAGGAGCTGCAGGCCATGAACATCGTGCCGAGATTAACGCTCAAGGAGTATTAACAAGCTGTCAATTATCGAAAGTAAGTTACCACTCCGATGCGCGTGTCAGCGCCTCGTTTGTACTACTACCTGGTGCTGTGTTAGGCCATGTTTGCTTTAGACGACAGATTATGGTGAACGAAGAGATTAATAACACGTTTTTGCAGCTTGTACTCAACCTCTCTGCTTGAACAACCTCGAAGTCAAGAGAATCCACTGTTTTCGTTGAAGTGGTCGTCCATGATGTCACGCCAGTTGTCGATGCCAATCTCGGCTTTGCCAGTCTGTATTAGGTGGATCAACTGCCAGCAGCGGGTGTGGTCGTTGGGGCTCAATCCATAGTTCCTACGGAAGACAGGTGAATAGTCCTTCACCGGAGCGATGTTGTCGTTGTAGTACTGACACTCGATGAGCTCGGCCTGCGAAAATGCCGTTGCGGCAGTTCCGTCAATAGTCAAGGTCGCATTCAGAGTGGTTTCCAGGAGATCAATGGCCTGCTGCTGAATGTAGCCACGCTCCTGCTGGTCTAACTCGAAAGTTTCGGTGTCAAAGCTGCCCGACTCGGCGAGCTGGCGGCGTAGCACACTTGGCATCTCCGTATCCACTGCAGTCGACGTTGCTGCTGGTGTCACAGCATCCAGCATTGTAGTTTCTTCCACGGCTCCGAATAGAACATCTGCTTGGATTGGAGTTGTGCGCTTCGGACACACGAATCCGTTGCTCTGCATGTTTCGGATGAGGTCGTTGCGCTGATACTGGTAAGAGAACTGCCCGAGCTGGTTGATGTTCACAAACTCCCAATACTTAGAAGGCAGTGGCTGGAAGAACTGGCCAAGTCTGGGGTGGTCTTCCGCACGAATAGCGGTCGTCGAGGTCGGGTAAGATGTGTCGAGCATCCACTGCTGCAGCACGTTCGACGTAGCAGTGGGGCTTACTGCGTCTGGGTACAATGTGCACGTCTGGAACGCCCACCGCGATACACTTGTGTCTGTTGGGACGATGTTGTCACCGAGCTGGCATTCAAGGTAGATCTGGTGAAGCAGGTCAACTGTGGCGCTGAACGAGAAGCAAAGACAAACGTTCACATTACTATCATACACCATAGATCAGAGGAGTTGCTTTGAAGAAGACAGTACGTACTGGATGCTGTAGAAGACTGGGTCCGCCGGACTCACGTAGGTGGCGAGGACAGACGACAACGCGTTATGAATCGCATCTGAACACACCATTCCAGCAAGCTAAGGTTAGTTGTCTATCATGGACACAAGTTGGCACGATGCAGTCTCGACTTACTGTGCGTTCCGTTCTGGATCTTGATGCTCACATCTCGGAAGCCACTAGCTCCGCTCAACGTGACCCCCAAGCCAGCATAGCCGAAGCCGGAAGGGAATGTCGTGGTCGCCCAGTTGGAGCGTGGTATGCACTTGGCACATTGACTGGAGTCTGTGACGCTGGAGCTCTCGCAGAACGAGTTGGCTGGTGCGTTGGTCACGCAGTTCCCCGAGATGGTCCTCCCGTTGATGGTGACGGACCGAGCAGTGCCCTGCGAGCCGCCGAGTCCGCGAAGTATCGACGAGCAAGCCTCGAGTGAGGTGCCGCCGTTCTCGCACAGGCCCTCTAGGAACCGTGCGTAGTCAGAAAAGTAGTCCCAGTATGGGATCGTGAGGCACGCGTACTTGGGGTCCAGGCTGCGCAGCATGTTCTCGTAGGCGAGCACGAAGCGGCGATTCCAGTACAGGAAGCCGCAGGTTCGTAGGAATTCCGAGGATGACGCTTTCTCGGACGCCAGCTCCGCGAACAGGATGTGGTACCCCTGCTCCATGCCTACCCCGAGCGCCTCGACGTAGAGGCTCTGCTCAGCGGTAGTCATAGCACCCCATGACTTACGGATCCGGTTGGTGCAGGTAGCTTGAACGCCGACTGGACGGCCGAGGCTCGCAATGTCACCCAGCAGCAAAGAGACAGAAAGCAGCAGTGCTAACACGGAGAAACGCATACTTCCCAGAAAGCGAAGAAACTTTGGGCGCGTAAGAATGCAGCGCGCGTTCCGACAACCACTTGAAAGCGGCACTCGCTCTCGGCTGATGAAGTTGAGATGTGAGCTCACCTCGAAATCTTCACGAAATCCTGCAAGGCGACGTTCGGACAGCGAGCAGCTATGACATCGTCAGTCGCGCCGGTTCAGACGATTCGCTGCGGATTCTCTACCGTGCATTTGAAATGTGGCGCGAAACCGAGGCTGGGAATGCTTGTCGAGCACCCCGAATCAAGGCATGCAGCCTGCGTTCTAGTCGGAGCGGGTTCAAGCGTAAAGAAGAAAGCTGGATTCGAGTCACGCCGCTAGTGCTACGGAACTTTCAAGTACAAAGCCGCAACAACTGGACTTGCTCGGACAGGCGCTACGTTGGTCTTCCGCCGATGCCGTGACTCACGTGGACGAACCCACGAGGCCGGAAGAAGTCGCGGCTGGTGAAACGCGAGTCCGTTGTGACCAGACAACTTGAGTAAGTCACGTCAGATGTAAGTTTGAACGAATCGTTATAGCGACTGCGAGCTCTCTTGATGTGCTCGTAGAAATGGTGGAAGATCTTCTCGACAGACTGCAGGTAACCGTCTGCGGTTTTTCGTGTGTCACGGTTGTCGTTCCTGGTCTCACCGCGGTCCTGTGCAAGGCTCATGGTCGCTCAATGTTTCAAAACAGATGATGGCTCGGAAACGATATACATGTATACTGTTTTGACGTCTACAACACTGAGCCCAGCTCATCTATCGAGCTTCTCGAACGGAAAAAATATGGGGAAAGGGTCACGTGTACCAGAGGGCGGTAGGAAATTCCCAGGTTTGTTGGAGCGTAACTTCGATCGTTTAAGCTGACCATTGACGCGGTAAAGCGTATCAACTGGAACGTGATGACGTACATATCGCGATTGAGCAAGTAGGAAGCCTGGGATTGAATTGCGGTTTGCTGGTTGCTCCCGCAGGACCACCTGAGATGTTGATAAAGGAAGAGAACAAAAACTGCATTGGAGGGATAAGGTATTTACGATGGATCTGAGCCGCACTGTCCGGTTGGTTTCGACTCCGGACGAGATGACGGACATCCTTTAATCTGCTGCAGCTTAGACCAGAAGTTTTGACAAGCTCTCTTGGAGACGGGGACTGAACACACAGCTCGCTCGCGGGCTTTATCATGTCGCCAGACGCCTGTAAGGTACTGCAGCGGCCCCCAAACGCGTTGCAAACCATTTCAAGTCGGCAGTAATTCGATGAGTGACCCATTTCGCGTTATCGACTTGCTCTCTGGTACCAATGCCTGGTTCCCATCCGAAAAGAGTTCGTCTTTCCGCTCCGCGTTCTCACACACACGGGCCCAGAGGCATGCAGCGACACCACCTGGCATTATATCCGAGGTGATTGCTCTCAGTAGAAGATTACTTCCTCGTGGAGCATCTTCGGCGAAACCTATGCAGCCTTCTGCCGCAGAAGGCTGCATAGGTTTCTGCCGTTTATCGGTCTCCGCTTGCTTTTTCCATGGTTGGAGACGTGCGTGTTGAGCCGGTGAACCGTACTACGTACCGTCTTGATGGGCACCATGAATGCATGACAAAAACCTACTTGGGTCGAGCTCATTTCCAAACATCATGGCTCGTCGCCAAGCAAGGTCTCAGTTCCTCGCGCTCTTGATCTCCATTTCGCTGCTGATAACTTCTATCAGCGCCAACGTGTGGCCAACAAATGGAGTCTGCGGCCCTCGTGTCCGGTACCCGTGGGATTCGCTCACGTCCAGCGACAAACTGCTATACCGAGATGCCATCTCCACGGCCATGAGTACTGGCTATCACGCTCTTTTCGTGGAAGTGCACTCGGACCTCACATCATTCAGAGAGGCCCACAACACATGCGGCATGATGTTTTGGCACCGTCGGTACCTTCTTGCCTACGAAGAAATGTTGCGCAGTCTGGGCACGCGGTTTGCGTGCATCACGATTCCGTATTGGGATTACTTTGCCGACTACGCAAAGTTCTTGGCCAACACGTGTACAACTTTTGAAAACTGCTCGACGTTCTTAAAGGATATGGGCGGTAGTTCCGGACCTTATATGTCACTCTCTATTAACGGATTCACTGTCAACGGCAACTGTGTCAACGGGCTAGCATCTTCGTACGCCGACTTTACGAATTTCTGTGAGAAATCCACCATGAGCGGCTCAGCCTGCGCTGGTTGCATTCCTCGAGGATCGTGGTCAACAACCAATTTTCCATCAGGCTTCTGCTATTCCTCTCTCGCCAAGTACCTAAGTCTTCAGTATGGCTACGCTTGGTTCTCTCAAAACATTCATTGGGGAGTACACCAATCCATCCACAACTCGGCATTGGGTGCCTTGGTTACGTATCCGACATCCGCAGATCCAGTCTTCTACAGTCATCAGTACGTTATTCTATGCCTGTCGACAAGTAATTTTTTCCTATCCGTGCTAACATTTTATTTTTTCGTTTGAACAGCGCCACTGTTGATTTGATCCAGCAACTTTATTATGACTGCCAGATCGGACGCGTCTTGAGCGACTCGGACAAACAAACAGGAGCATATGCGTACCAGTCCTGCTCAACCGCCAACTACGCCAATGTGCCTCCAACCTCCATGTCCACCATGATAATGTTTTGGAATGCGACCGGGCAGACGCGGATCCCCGTCGAGAGTCACCCGCGACTTGGCAAGTTCTTTGCCTATCAGCCCAAGGAATACTGGCACTATGTATCGGCTACTGATATGGGGAACCTCTCGTACTCGTACGCATCAGATGACTTGTTTGCCCTACTGCAAGGCGAAGGTTTGTCTTGTCCTCACAGCAACACGAGAAGGCTCTTCGATGCCAGCTTCGTAGATATTCCGATGAACGCTAGTACTAAAGCAAAGGCCGTTGGCCGAAGCTACAACCTCTACCAGGACATCGTCGAAGCCGCTTCGTCTAACACTAGTTCTAAGACGGACGCAATTGACCAGGGTGAAACCTTGGATTGCCTCTGGTATGACGAGAGTTTCGGTGTGGATGACTTCAACGCGGAGTTTCGAGCAAACTGGAAAATCCCTATTACTACACACACTATGTGCTACAGCCGTGTACAGGATGTCAAATATGGCCGGCGTCAGATCAAGGTGAACAACTGGAAGGACAAATACATGTTCCACTACTTCCAGATGTCCGACGCTCAGTTGGCGAATGCCTCGAATATCACGTCAACGGATGAGGCAGTCATGACAGAATCAACCTCTTCTCGGACGACAGCACCATTTGATACATCTACAATTCTTGCTACCACGGCAGCATAGCGTGGAGGTGCTGGTACGCCCAAACTGTTTTCATGTCCTTCCATTTTGGTCCACACGCAGCTAGGCAACTTGACGCTGTAGCGAGGTGAACGTCAGCAAACTAAGCACCGTATGTAATAAGCTCTTTCCATCATTCTTTTTCTTCTTACGCACGCATCCATTTTCCCTCATTCTCAGACCTAGTGCGTCTCCTTCCTTCACATCACGCAACTGGGTTCCCTGCCCGTCAGAATTACCACTTCTGAATTTACCGCAATGCCGTACCCGACGACACTGACGACAGTCCTTTCTGTTTTACTCTCGATGACAGTTTCGGCGGTCGGCGCAGAGAATTGCAGTGTTCGAGCGATCGCCGATATTCTCCAACCTCTCGCAACCGACCCCAGCTACGCCGTGTGCCAAAGTGACAGCAACTACACTTTGCAGTCCATCGAGGCCCCGACGATCGCCCAAACCAGACGGTTCTGCGCCAGCGCCGCGTGCCAGACGTTGCTGAGCTCCACACTGTCGTCACACCTCGTTCCGGACTGCAACGTGACCATCGAAACATTCTCTATCAGCCTCTCGGACGCCGTGCGCGCCGTCACGTCCAAATGCGCGCCAGCTCCAACGTCGCTGCAGCTGACAGAGCGCGCCGTCGACAAGCCCGCGACCCGCAGCAAGGCTCAGCGCACGTCTGGACACGTCGCCTCCATCATCGGCCACTCCGCGCCAATGGACGAGGTCGGGGAGATCGCGGGCGGGCTGCTGTCACTACTGCGGCACTAAGTTGAAGTTGCAGCGCTGGTCTCAAAAAGCTCACAAGAAATAGACTGGTCTCAAAAAGCTCACAACAAATAGATTTCGATCAAAACAATGGAGCACAAGGTGGCGGAAGCTGAAGGCAAACCGGATTCGCCACAATATAAATACAAGTACAGGTGAAGGGTGAACTGACAGCGTAAAAAGCATCGACTGTCGTCTTCTCTTCACATTTTGCATTGCTGCAGGGTAAGTATCGGTAGAGTACCGGTATCGGGTAAAAAACAACTCTTTCCCTGCACAGATAAAATGCAGGTGGCCGTTGCCCTTCGTGTCTATAAAGAGGCAATTAAAAGCGCGACCAATCAGCGCGCAGACCCATCCCTCCCATGTTGAAGTCGCGGCCTCTTGATCTGAGTATGCCGCTGCACTGCCGCACGCCGTTCTTCCTCACTCCGGAACAAGCGAGCAAGTGCCCAAGCAGCAGCAGCAGCAGCGAGACGAGAAATGGCGACCATGTCCCTGATGGTGGACAGCGACAGCGTGCTGCTGGACTCGATCCCGCGCCTGCGCTGGAGCCCCACGAACAACCGCTTCCACTACAACATGCCCGTGGCGGCCGAGCCGGGCGCCGACGGCTTCGTGCTGCTGCAGGAGTTCGAGCACTCGGACTCGCTCAGCTCGTGGAAGCTGCCGGCCAAGGAGCGGCACCACCTCGAGGAGATGGAGCGCATCAACCACCTCATCCACGACGTCGAGAACGCGATGCACCTGCGCGAGACCGTCAAGGTGCTCGAGCAGAAGCGCATGCACCACGACGAGTTCCACGAGCGCGTCGTGAACGACGACGAGGAGCGGCCTCAAGTCCTGCGGAAGAAGGACAGCTGCCGCCAGCGCCAGCCGCCGAAGCGCTCGTTCGAGGCTCGGCGGCAGAAGCCCACGCGCATGGGCCGCGTGCACCAGCCCAAGTAACGCCGACAGATGAGTGTGAGGTCTGCAGGAATTCCCTTCCTGGGTGACTGTGTGTGAGATGCTGGAAACGTAAACAGAAAATATGACAAAAGATCGGGCGTGCACTTCTGCGCCGTACTGTAAAGTATCAGGAGCCGACAGGAGTTCCCCGAAACAATATATTACCGATGATGATGTACGTTGGCTACCGCGCAATAGAGTCTGAATCATGTGAGAGCCGAGGAAACGTATAATTGTTCTTCTTGCCCCCGCGATCTATGACTTCCAACTGGTCTTGCTTTAAGAGTAAAATCTGCAACCTGAACATTATTTGCCGCTTGAAATTGTGCTCTCAGATTGCGAGTTATGCGCTTGTTTGTGAGGGAGGCTTCATATGTCGCACTGTGGCAGCAGGGTGTGCCGGATCCGCAGCGTGCAGAGGTGCGTCATTAAGAATACATTGTATAGTAAGCTTTTATCGTGATTGAAGTGTAGCAAAGAGCGGCTGCAGGCATACCGGATGCGGTGCGGCAGGTGCGGCAGCAGAAGTGCGGATCTGCAAGTTGTTATTAAAACCGGAATTTTTTTAATAGCGTACGTACTCCTGAAGTCGTTCGTGTGTTGTGTCTGTTGCAAGAACACCAGTATTCCGCGGAGACGAACTACGACACCTTTGTGCGGCCTACTTCGTACCAACGTGCAATCAAAGCCGAAAGTCGCAAAATTCATATTGCAAATTTTTAGTTAGCAACTTCAATTACGCATTCAAAGATGGAATTACGGCAATCAAATTCGTACAGTAGGCTACTGCTACTGGTCCGACGAGCCCTGTTACATGCCGTACACCATGTCCTCGTTGTTCGCCGCCTTGGTGACGAAGTCGCGACAGTGCAGCTCCATGCTGGCCACCAGCGCTGGGGTCATCACGCTCATGTTAGCGGTCGCGGCGCGCTCCAGGATGCGCATCTGGCGTTCCGAAATGGAGAGGATCTCACCGTTGCTGTCGGTCGGCGTCGGCTATAGTGCGCGCCAACCCGCGCGCCCTTGCTTTTGGCGCGAGCGCAGCTTCGCCTTCCGTTTTGGCGCGAGCACAGCACGCCAGCTTACGTAGCCATGGAGATCTTAGAGGTCCAACTTTGATTGCCGTAATTCCATCTTTGAATGCGTAATTGAAGTTGCTAACTAAAAATTTGCAATATGAATTTTGCGACTTTCGGATTTGATTGCACGTTGGTACGAAGTAGGCCGCACAAAGGTGTATAGTACACCTAAAAGTGATTCTCGGTGTGTCGAACGTTAGCCAGTTTTTGCAAAAAGAACAAAACTGGTCGAGAAACACTGAGTAAAGAAAGGAAACTCATTACAGCCCCCTAGCCCACTCAATCCATCTTACACTAATCCGAACTTCTATGAACTGGTTTCAGATGCACACGCATATCCCATTGATAATAGCAGTAACAGCGATATCGATGATCTAACATTAGTAGATATTGAGCAGTGAGCAATTTGACCGGAAAAGTGGCATGTCAGTGCCTCATCGATGACACCATTTGTAAAAGGAAAACCGAGCTAATTACTTTTAATATATCAAACAAAGTCGCGGTAAGCCGAACCACTATTGCGGTATACGGCTTTGCGGAATAGCACGCGGAATTCGTCTCGCTTGGTCCCATGGGATTATTCGAGTACTTAGGACACCGGCATTCTACAGTACGCGTGCCTATTTTCTCCAACAAACTCCATCATCAAAAGCGTATATTACTATGATGACCAGGCCACTTTAGCTGCGGGAATTCCCGAAATAATCGCTTTTAAGCTAATTTCGGGTTGAGCGGCCTTCTTAAGAAAGGTAAGGAGGGAATCAAGTAAGCATAGTAAATATAGTATTAACATCCTGGAATGATTTGATCAAATATTACTAGGATGGAAACGAGATCGAACTGCTTCGCGTGAAGAATGCTTTCCAACGAGAAATCTGTCAGCGACTTTCGATATGTATTCCGCTCCCACCTAATAACAGGGGCTCGAGGCCTTCTGGCAGCTAGTTGGGGGGCATTTTTCGGTGCTGCAACAGTATGTGGACCGTGTTTCCAAACACAGCGACCGTGGAACGTGTCGGGGCATTTTTGTAAAGCTTGGTGCAATATGTCCTCCTCGCGGGCCGCTTTGAGAAGCATTCGGTGCCCATATTCTATGGCTTCGATCTGCTTTGGCAGCTAAATCACTTTCTCGAGACGTGAAGTGTTCTCGATGACAAGCTCGCTCACAGTGGACGTGCGCGGTTTAACCAACACATGCGGCAACATCTGTGGCAACGGAAACTGGAAAACGAACAGGTGCACGTTCTTGGTCCTGTTTTGCTTCGCGTTCGCCTTGATTTCTCTATCAAACTTAACACAGAATCGGCAAGCGTCCGCAACGTTTCTGCAGTCCTCTCAGCGACCTCTAGACTGGTTGGTCATCAATGATGACCAACCAGGAGAGGCTCAGACTCGTTTAGACGCGCTTTTACACTATTTGCAAGTGCTTCGCAATGTATCAATACTTAGTCACCACGTTACTCCGCAGTCTTGGCCACTAAAACTGAGGAGTAACGTTGTGCGTATCCTATCGTTCAGTAGCTTTCAAAACATTGGAGCGTGGTCAATCTCCAGCTGCTGACGCCGGCCAGTGCATCGGGCGCAGCCTCCAGTTTATGCGTGCTACCAATCTCATACACGCAGTACCAGTTTACTGCCAGCATCATTCAAAGAGTTATTCTCGTCAGGGCAAAATCGTTCCCAGCAGTATCGATCTGCACCCTGGAATTCGTCAACAATCGCGCAAAAGAGCTTACCACTTTCCATTGAGGTCTCCGAGTCAGTAATGCAAGATAAGAGATACGCTTTTAGTGTCACGTGGCTCAAGAAGCCTGCGGCATTTTGTTGAGTCGGCAGCGATAGGCGACCAAACTGATAAAACATGACAAACCATATTGCAGTTCAGTGCTTTCAACTTACACCAATCTTCCCTCAGGGAAGTTCCCTGTATCACCAAGAGGATGGTGAGCACCTCCACCGAGTGGTACCTTCCCTGCCTTCTTCAAGTGCGTCCAAAGCAAAATCGACGTGATGGAGACCGTGACCTCTACATGTACTAGGACCACCAACCTGGCGTCGCTCATGACCACGGCTCCACCTCCAGTGACAACTCAAAGGGACACCAACAATATGGCAAGTGCACCGCCGCTGCAAGAGCCCCAGCAGCATCTGAGCCCGATCGCCCATCGACGCTGGAAGGTTAACATCTCCGTAGACTTCCTGACCGACGTGAAGCACGTCGACATCGTTACAGCGCACACCAACGAAGATCGGATGGTGGTGTATGAGCTGGACGTGCATTTGAAGCGCTCGACGTCGCGGCTATCGACTCCTCAACGCGAGTTCGTGGTAGAACGCAGTTTTTCGGACTTCGCCGACCTGCGCGAAAGCGTTAAATGCGCAGTCAGCGCCACGCCGCCGTGCACGTGCGAGTACTGGTTGGAGCTGCTCATTTACGTTCGCTTCAGCCTGACCCAGCCACGTGGAGTTATCAAGTTCATTGCGGGCACCGAAAAGTGCAAGAAGATACTCGCCCAATTCGTAGGCGACTTGGTGGTCTTGGGCAGACGTCGAGTGGAGAAGGTTGGTAATCGCGAGTGCGAAGCGCAGTTGGTGATTCCTGGACTGCTGGAAACGTTTTTGTTGGGAGCGTCAAAAACGACGCGTCCAGCGTAAATTGGCTGGGGGGGCAGTGGGGAACGTACAGAACAGATGGAGTTCATTAGATCAACTAAAACGTGCAGTGTAATATTCCTATTCCTGATTTCTCCTTTAACTGAACGTTTGGTTCTTCATGGGAGTCGCACGCTTGGCTTTGATATGCTGTTTTTGCAGCTTAGTGAGCACCGTATTTGTCACCTTGAGGCGCAGTGCGCGCTGAGTCAGCGGCGCTTCTGCGAGCAGGTCGTTTGCCTGGTCAGCGAATGTGTTGAAGAACTGCATAATCTCATCAATTGGCTTCTCCATGACGAACTCCTTCGAAAGCTGCAATAGTGCCACCGCCACTCGGAGCATGATCTTCCAGTTTCGTTCATAAAGGAATATATCCCAAATCCGATCCAGCGTCTCAGCGGGCAGCACGTTCAGGTACAAGTACAACGTTTGGAACCACCCCACTGCAAACATCTCGATAGGCACCTTCTCCAGCGCGAAATGCTCTGCAAGAGCAGGCTCTGTGAGCTCGAGAAGTTTCTGCGTCTGAAAACAGTGCACATGCAACGTGTGCAGCCCAGGAGCAAACATGTCGTGCAAACCATAGCGCTCGAAAAGCGCCACTAACAACCAAAACGTGCTCTCCGCCTCTGCCTTGGTATCAGCGGCTAAACCGCTCTTCTTCACTTTGTTCAGCACGTGGGCAGCGATATAATCCATGCCTTGACAGTACCCAACCGCTGGGAATCGTCCTGCCAGAGCGTGCAAAATCTCGCTGAGCTGAGTGGTCAGGTCTTCGTCGGACACTTCTTCCTTGTGGTTTGCCGCGCGCTTGTGCGGTGCCACCCGCCCGTATGTGCGACGCACATCCGTCATAATCAGCTCCGTTGCGTCACCCTTAGATAGCGCCATCTGCAAGTACGTGTCGTAGTCAAGCTCCGAAGCTTCGCGTGTTTTTCGGACCTGGGTAGTTTTCTCCCAGTAGGCGAAGCGGATACTGGACGGCAGCTTTCCATACCGAACGCAGAACTTCTCCAGCCTCCTCTCCGAGGCGATAAAATCCCTGCAAACTTTGTTCACGCAAGACACTCGCGCCAGTACGGGAAGATCTCCACAGAAGAGCAAGATGTTGCCCAGCACGAACGGCGTGGCAAGACATTGTTCCGCCGGAGTGGCGAGGCTTGGCTCATTTTCAGCGGATTGGGTGCTGGAATTGCTGATCGCTCGCGCTGTGTTGGCAAAAAAGAGCAATAGCACGTATCATAGTCAGCTTTGCAGCTCGAAAACTTCCAGCACTTGAACACTCAACCTACTCATTCTCAAAAGGGCCATCCCTCGAGTCGGCGAGTCCGCCGGCACGTTGGAGGCCTTGTACCTCTCCAAAAACCGACAGCTCGAAGTTTTGGGGTCCTCCACGTATGCGAGCGCTTCCACCGTGGTGTCGCCGAGATAAATGTCCGTCATGACATTGAGCCCCATGGTGTGGATCCTCTCGGCCACGGGTCCCGCCGCCGCCAGCTTGGTCTTGAGCATGCTCCAGCCCTGGGTCGACCCCTCCTTCATCCTGCTCGCCGCGGTGGTCAAGCCTAAAAAAACAACCCAAAACCCAGATTCTAAGTCCCCAACTCGCACCTGAAACGAGAAAAACCCAACGCGAAATAGCCCCAAACCTGCGGTGGCGGACGTCTTGGCCTTGACGATCGTGGGCTGGTACTTCTCCAACCTGTTAGAAACCAAACAGTGTAGCCACTTAGAAACGTCCACCTTGGTCTCGAGGAGCAGCCCGCGAAGGGTCCTCACTTCTTGCTCGTCATGTCCTTCATGTTGAGCAGCTGCGGCCCGAGCGTCTTCTTGGCCGTAGCCGCGCGGTCCTTCATGACGCCGAAGGCGCCGGCCAGCCCGTGCGCGCCGCCCGTGGCCGCGTCCTCGTCGCTCGCGGGGTCCAGCGGCTTGAGCACGGGCGCGGGCGGCGGCAGCTTCTCGCTCGGCTCCTCGCCGGCGGAGCTGGAGGCGGGCGACGACGCGGCGGGCGACGCCAAGTCGGCGGGTGCCACTCGCAGGGCCGAGGAAGCGTCGGGGCAGTCCATGGCCAGAGTGCGAGTGAGCGTCTTCACGCTCTGGTGCTGACAACCCGAAAACCGCCGAGCTTTTACTGCGGCGGGTGATCACGCTGCCTAAGTATGGGGGAGGCGTCGCTGACGGGGGGATTTGAAGCGAGCGAAAAATAGGCGGGGCGGACTGTGGCGGCGCGAGCGCGAGGAGAGCACCGGCGGCTGTTCCGGCCAGTTGGTGAACAAGTTGAAGCCAGTCGCGTGGTCGTCGCGCCAGCTCGTGAACGCGGGCGAGAGATGCTGGCGGAAGCTGCGGCTCTCCGCGCTGCGACGGCGACGGCGACGGCGACGGCGACGACTGATGGCGCTTGGCACCGCCACGTCGAGAGGCGGCGTCGCCAGCGTCTTCCGCGCCATTTCGCGTTTCGGCGCGGGCATGTCGCGGTGGCTGCTGCTGCTCGTCTCCGCGCTGCTGGGCGTCGCCAGCTCGACGTCCTGCAACTCCACGCAGCTCCGCCTCGCCCTGCAGCCGCTGCGCGCCGACGCCAGCTACTCGCCGTGCCAGGTGGACGCCAGCGCCGCCGCCGTGTGCGCCAGCTCCGCGTGCAAGTCGCTCATGACGCACGTCGCCTCGCTCGACCTGCCCGTGTGCGAGCTCGCGCTCAAGCGCGTGGCCTTCAGCACGGCCGCACTCCGCTCGCTGTCCGCAGCCTCCTGCCAGCACCAGCAGCAGCAGCAAGGGCAGCAACAGGCCTCCGCCTCTGCCGCCGACATGATGAGGACCATTCTCCGTCTCCTGCGCCAGCAGGACATGTAGTTCAACAATTATTGTCCCCCCCACAGCAAAATATTATTTTGAAACCCACACCCCGGGTTCGATAGTAGTGAGGATTTCGCACCTTTAGTACTAAGACTACTATGGTCACCTCACGTTTTGGGATTTAGTATAGCTCTACGAATCCCCCAGCGGATGCTTAGTACTAAGACTAACAATCGCTACTATTAGTACTAAAGTAAAGCTACCACATTCCTCGTTTGCTCGCATCGATGCGACCAATTTCAGCGCGATTGTAACGCTGTACAAACTCACGGTGTGCACGCTAGTTATTTGTACGCGAACACAGCGAACTCACTTCGAAAACCCTGTGGAGAAAACACGTTCTTGGAATGTTGATGAGCAACTTCAACCAAACCAAACTTTTTTCAACTGATGCACTCCAGACTTGCAAAACTTGCAACATTCAGTGGGCGATGCGTAACCATGGCCGGGATAGTGAAATATTGGGATGTGTTTTCGTTTACTTGATCACCGTGGACGAACTAGCGTTAGATATTTTTTTTTATCTAACGCTAGTTTGGATCAGCTTCTAGGATTCTTCTGTACCGGGGAAATGCTTTTTGTCACAAGAAAACACTGCTACAAATCGAACAAATGTAGTTAGTGTGCATGACGTTGACATCTATTGTGCCGTTTTGCGGATCGGCTCCTCTGTGTAACTAGCAGCTACAGAAATGACGTGCGTGTTGCTACAAATGCAACAAGAGCTGTTGCTCCCAAATCGGCGTAGCAGCAATCGACTATGATGCACTTCATTGAAGTGATCGATGTTATGAAACTCGAAAATGTGTCAAAGGGGGCTATGTCAGCTAACCGGATACTGGTGGCTACAGGACAACCAAATATTGAGCCGTCCTTCGGAGATCCAAGATCTTCCTGGAAATTAGTTGTCAGTTCGTACTCCGTTCGCACAATAGCTTTAGTACTACTAATAGTTTATGACTACTACTCGTACTAACGCTAATAGCGAGTTGATTGCTATCGAACCCTGCCCACACCAACAAAATTCACTGCTGAGGATTAAATACCGGTATTTGCAAACAATGCAGCAGATGGACATCCTGACGGGCCTGCCGGGCCACGACGGGGACGACGAGGGCGGCGACGACGCGCTGCTGCGGCTGCACGTGCCGCCCAACGCGCTGCCCGGAAGCGACGACGCGGCCGAGTTCGACGCCGCCGCCGCGCCGCGCAGGGGCCGCCGCCGCCGCAAGATCGGCAAGGGCATCCAGCTGCTGCTGCTGCGCAAGTACGTGCAGTGTGCCAAGCAGTTCAGCCGCCTGCCGGACCGCGCGACCACGGAGCAGCTACTGGAGCAGGGCTACGACGAGTTCTACTACCAGGGCGGCAACCTCAACGAGCCGAGACTCAGCTACGCGGCCTTCCTCAAGCTCGTGCGCAACCGGCGCAGCGAGGTGGCGCGGCAGACGAGAGGCGGTGGACCCATTTCGCAGCGGTGAGCGCAGCACTTTGCACGGGGATGTTCTTAAATGCTCATAGGCACGGGAATTCACTTCACGGGGTTGGGACGCGTTTGTCTGCTCAGAGGAGGCACGAGGAGACACCAGAAGGAGCAGATGGAGATACGAGCGCTCATTGACGAGCTGGAGCACGTCCGGCATGGACAGCCACGCGGCACGCTCGAGTATGACGCGCTGGGGGCTGCAGCCGCGGGGGATCACATGCACGCGGACGCGTCCGTGCCGATTCTGTCGGACTCGTCGTCCATCATGGGCGACGCCGGTACGGACGGAGGAGTGTCGGCCGGGGACCTGTCCACGGCGGAGACGTACTCGTCCGTGATGTCGGGCGCCGCAGGGGCAGCGAACGATGACGTGGTCGTGTCGAGATCTAAGCTCGACTTGATGCTCCGAGTGGCGCAGGAGACGCTCGTGGCGCAGAAGAAGATACTGGAGGAAGTGAGGGCCATGGAGCAGCGCGTTGCCGGACTTCACTAGGGCCAGGAGCGCGAACAAACCAGACCAGCTCGCAAGCGGTCGAGTATTTTAACGGGTAATGTAAATCTATTATGTTTGACACTTTGAAGAGTTCAACGCAGATTCTAGTACGAGATCATAGCATCGTTAGGTGTGTCGCATTGGGATCGAGAGTGATGCTATCTATGGTGGTGGTAAATGGCGGCGGTTGCACCCAACTGCTAACACGAAAGAGCCATGACCCGAGGATAGAAAGTGGTAACGCAAAGCTCGAGCGATGGCCGAACTCATCGAGAAGATCGGCCGATTTTTTGCTGAGCAGGAGGCGCAGATCCAGCACTCACTCACGCAGGTGGTCCAGGGACCACCCCCGTTATCTAGACCCTCTCCTCCTGTACACAAGGTTTCAGCACATGTGCACTCACACCCGCCGCATTTCGGTGTAGCATCACCAGGTTCGAACACTGCACAAAACCCACCACGCAGTTATTCACTAGCTCGGCGTCATCTGTCCTTCAAGCCCAACGAAGAGAATAGCGCGACATTTTCACAAAGGTCAGAAAATGACATTGACCAGCTCCTTGGTGAGCTGCAACACCAGAGTAGGAATCATGACAGTTCAATCTCGAGCCCATCCATGACAATGCGTACAACAGAACGTGTGCTACCACGAGAAGATATATGGAGCCATCGATTGAGCGGTGATGTGGTTTCCTGGGCGTCAACGCCTTCTCCAGCGTCCACAGGCAGCACTACCAGCCTGAGCGTTAAGGACCAGGATACTCCAGAAAGACAGCGAAAACCACGGCCGCCACAACAGAAGCCTCGGAAGCATCTTCGCAAGAAAAAAAGTGGGTCGATCAAGCGTTCAGGAAACCAGGAAGACGATCAAACAAACCCGAAGCAATTTGCACAAGACAATGCTGAAAAGGTCGCGGCAGCGCTAGTTCTCGCTCAAGAACGCGTGAAGCGTATGCAGCAAGAGAAACTCCAATTGGATCGGCAACGAGAGCATGAGCGTCAGGAAGCAGCACTAAGACTTCAAGAGCAAATGTTGAAAATTGAGGCAGTCCGTGCAAGGTCGTTCAGATATTCGTCAGCATCAGCAATGACGACAATGCGTTCATCTCTATCAAACAGCGAGTACGACCATGACACGGAGTCTGTGTGGACCGCTGATACAAACGATATGATGGGGCATCATAAGCAACCAAGTGACTTTATGGTTGACTTGGAAGCTCGGCTTCGAGACAAAGTAAGATAGGCTCATATTCTGGCCTAGATACTGCATACTAACTCATTTTGTCTTGCCCTAGATGTCTTTGGAAATGCATGTGAAGCAGAGCTATATTGAAAAACACAAGCAGCGCGAGCGTGTTCGTATGAAACTTGACAAACTTCTTGAACAAAATGCTGTTCAACTAGCCAAAGTGGCTCGACTGTCAGCGATAAAAGCTTCACTTGAGACAGAACTTGCCGCTGTACTGGAAGATACCGCTCAAACACGACAGCAACGACGTGAGCTCGAACTCGCTGATGAAAAAGAGCGGCTAAGGCGACAACGAGAAGCCGAGAGAGAGTTGCAGATACGTTTACGGGAAGAAGAATGGAAAAACATGATCGAGGAGGAGAAGGCGCGGTCTCAAGTTGCTGCCGAAGCACGAGCGAAGGCCAACAAGCGCGTCGAAGCACATTCTGCCACACAGAGAAAAATGGTGCAGTCCTATCGATACGAGCGACGCCAGTCCAAGAATGAGTCGCCATCAACCGCTGGGGTTAGCAACAATGATATCACCCTCGGTGACGATGATGATGGGGTCTCCCGCAACGACTCGGAAGATCAGCTTAGCGAGCCTGTTCAGTTGTTCAAAATGAACTTCTACCTGCCGCCGGAGCTCGCAGACTTCGAAGAAGATGGACTATGCAATAACAATGAGCAGCAGCAAGTATTTATGAAGAATGCCTGTGAAACCGAGATACTACAAAACAACACTCAGGAAAGGTGGCCAACGCTTGTAGATAATGCAGATGAAGAGTTTAGGTGGAGAGTCCCCAGATTTCCTGATCCGGACAAATTCACTGAACTATTGCTTGGTATGCTCAGCGACGATGAAGATGAATAAGGTCAGCACAGATATGAAATGATTGCGAATGCTAAGTAGCTCTTGAATATGTTGAGCATAGCTACCTTTTTCGTACTACATCCATGCAGTCGTGTCATTAAACGGCTCAAATACGAGGTTGCTTTTCTCGTCACAGGAGTGCACGATGCCACGTGCAGGGCTGCTACTGCCCGTTGTCGACAGAATAAACGACTGTAATTTGCCATATAAAGCAACAGCAGCAAACTCGGCATCTCTCGTCTTAGCCCCCATGATAGATCTGCCTTGACACTCCATTTCATCAAATACAACGAGCTGTGTGTCATGTGGCTCGGCGTCCCAGATGAAAGCTGCCACGGCCTCGCTGTCGGTGCAAAGCGGGTAGCATCGATCGACGGAATCAAAGCGCACTTGACCAACGTAATCTTCGAAGCTGCTGTCCCGGTACATCAGGACGGTGAACTCGGACGTCGCAATGCAGCAAGTCGCGACAATGAGAACAATAGCAGCCACGACTGAAGTTATCATTGTGGGTGAGTGGAGCGGAGTCGATCGAAGAGTAAGCGAGTCTTGCTCAGCACTTGGCATCGCAGGCTTGCAGGTTCCAAGGGTTAGCATCCCTATCAGAGACCATGTCATGCAGGGTGGGTGGGATATCTGTTAAGTCGATGGAACTCTGGTGGCGATGGAACACTGGGGGCATATTGCGGGGCCTCCATGATATCTGGCTGTTCGTGGATAGTGATCACAGGTAGCGGAGCCACGGAATCACGCTGTATAAGTTTTTCCATGTCGATCCAAGCCGGGATGTCATCGGTGTGCCACCATGTGCCTGTGCCATTCTTGAATTTGCATCGTTCGACTTCAGTCTTCAACTTCTCCGACCATGCAGAAGCTGGTCATCTTCCTTGCCGCTCTACTATCCATTGTATCGTTCGCGGTAAAGGCTGAAAACTGCACAGTGGCCGAGGTGTACGCCGCTCTCGACCCTATTGCTTCCAGCCCCAACTTTACCACTTGCCAGTCCGACACCAACTTCACCTTGTTGCCGTTTACGCCCCCTTCACTTGACCAGAGCGTAGCGTTCTGTTCCAGCTCTGCCTGTCAGTCGCTGCTCAGCACGATATTGTCGGCGGGTTTGCTGCCCGACTGCAAGTTGGTCATTGGCGCCCACACCCTCAACCTTACAAGTGCAGTAACCATCGCCACTAGATGCGCTTCAAGTCTGGAGGAGCGTGCAGTTAGCAAGGAAGAGGACGAAGGCAAGTTCGGCCGCACGACGGACAATGTGGTCACCATCTTGGGCCACTCGATCCCCCTCGACGATCTCGGGCTAATCGCTTGACTGTAGGCGACAGCCTGCACTGTAGTACACATCGTGAACTTGACGTAGTTTGTGTCAGAAGCCTGTATTAACACGTTACCATTTACTCGGCCTTCTGCTCCTGGCGATGGGCGCAGATCGTGGCAGCCCACTCGCGCACACTCTTCTTGACCTCCGCCTCGTCGATGGTCGTGAGCTTGCGGTTGTCGAGCAGGTGCTTGCCATTGATCCAGACGTCCGAGACGTGCTCGCGGCCGGCGACGTACACGATGTGGCTGATGGCGTTGTACATGGGGATCATCTCGATGCTGTCGCACTCGACGGCGATGATATCCGCGCGCTTGCCCACCTCAATGGAGCCGATGTCCTTCTCGAGACCGAGCGCGCGCGCGCCGTTGAGCGTGGCCATCTGCAGCGCGTCCATGGCGGGCACGCTGGAGCTGCACAGCGTCTGCGCCTTGGCCAGGATGGCGGCCAGCTTCATCTCGGCGAACATGTCGAGCGAGTTGTTACTGGCGGCGCCGTCCGTGCCGATGCCGACGTTCACGCCGCGCGCGAGCATCTCCGTGACGGGCGCGATGCCCGACGCCAGCTTGAGGTTGGACGAGGGGCAGTGCGCGACGTGCACTCCGGCGGCCGCGACGTCGGCGATCTCGTCCGGCGTGAGGTGCGTCATGTGCGCGCAGATGAGGTGGTCGGAGAGCAGTCCGAGGCGCTTGAGGTTGGCCAGCGGGCGCAGCTTCTGGTCGCTCTGGTGGCAGCTCATGGACTGGCGGTTGAGCGCCTCGCTGTCGTGGCACTCGCTGGCCGTCTCGTGCAGGTGGATGTGCACGCGCGCCTTGTGCTCGCGCGCGAGCGCGTGCGCGCGCTGCAGACTCTGGTCCGAGACGGTGTAGGGCGCGTGCGGCGCCACGGTGGCCGTGATGAGGTCGTGGCGGCCGGGCGCGTACTTGTCGAGGTTGGGCGCGGCCTTGGCCAGGTACTCGTCCGGGCCCGAGGCGTAGACGCCCGGGAACTCCATGACGACCTGCCCCACGGCGGCGCGGAAGCCCGTCTGCCCCAGCACGGCGCACGCGTCGTCGGGGAAGAAGTACATGTCGTTGCAGCACGTGGTGCCGCCGCGCAGCATCTCGGCCACGGCGTGCGTCATGCCGGCGCGGATGAAGGCAGGGGACACGTGCGCGCCCTCCGTGGGCCAGATGTCCTGCGTCAGCCAGTCGCACAGCGGCTTGTCGTCCGCCAGTCCGCGCAGCAGCGTCATGGGCGAGTGCGTGTGCAGGTTCACGAGGCCCGGGGCCACGATGTGGCGCGGCAGGTGGCGCAGCTCCGCGGCGTCGTAGCGCGCCACGGCCTCGTCGAACGGCAGCAGCGCCACCACGCGCGCGTTGTGCACCACCACGGCGTGGTCCGACAGCACCACGTCACGCGGCACCACGGGCACCACATGCGCCGCGAAGACGATGAGGTCCACGCGCTGCTTGGGGCTGGACGTGCTCGGGGACTCGTGCGGGGCCATGGCGGTTGACGGTGTTAAGCGGAGCCACCCGAATGCAGGCGCTTCTATGCACCAACAAGAGACGCCGAGCAGAGGTTGTTTGAGTGGGCTTTAATTACCGCCGGTATTACCTTTTACCTTCAAATCATGTTACCCTATCATGTTTGATCGATTTCGAATCAGTGTGGACAATCCGGATATAATAGAAATTCCTCGGTACGGTGCATTTGCTCTCGCGACCAATACGTTGTCCAAGATAAAAAAAGCTACATAAACTGGCACACCCCCAGATTCTAATGTCGATGTTGTTTCAATGCTTGCATCTTATTGCTTGTAGTTCTGTGGCAGCAGAACATGTCTCACAATAGTCGAGCTCTCCCTCTATCTTTTCATGTGCATACTTTAATAAATATCCGTGTCTGAAGGCCGAAGGCCGCTGCAGCCGTTGAGAAAAATGTTGTCGGATTTCTTTACTAAACTGGCCATTTGCCTTACGTTAGATTTGTAGCAGTGCTTGCTTGTGTCAAAAAGCATTTCCCCGGTACCGAAAAATCCTAGGAGCTGATCCAAATATCTGACGCACAGTGATTAACGTAGCGTGGGCAAAACCCCGTCGCAATCGTTCACTATCCCGGCCATGGCTGCGCATCAGCCTCCTGAATCTTGCAAGGTCTAGAGTGCACGCTTTTCCATCAGTTGAAAACAGCTTGGTTCGGTTGAAGTTACTGTACAATATTCCAAGAGCGTGTTTTCTCCATCGGATTTTCGAAGTGAGTTCGCTGTGTTCGCGTACAAATACCAAGCGTGCACACCATGAGTTCGTACAGTGTCACAATCGAGCTGAAATTGATCGCATAGAGGCGAGTAAACGAGGAATGTGGTAGGTATATTTTAGTACTAATAGTAGCGATAGTTAGTCTTAGTACTAAGCATGCACAGGTGAATTAGTAGAGATATACTAAATTTCAAAACGTGAGGTGGCCGTAGTTAGTCTTAGTACTAAAGATGCGAACCCTCACTACTATCGAACCCTGGTGACGCGTCCCTTTCATAAGTTGAATTGTTGTTGGAGTAAGGGAAATTCAGAGGATTAGGAAAGAGGAGGACAGCGCAAAGGTGGCGAAGGAAGAGGTCTTGGAGGAGGGAGGATGCCCGGAGGTGCTTGTGTATTGTAAGTCAAAAGACGAAGTGAGGGCTCGAAGTCCTTGTCGGGGGCAATATAGCCCCTTATTCTGCAACTAGTTGACTGGTCTACAGTACATGGGACAACTACTGTACCTATGTGATCCCATATTCTAAAGCAAAGCATAAGCATGGGTAATCTCCATTTGGGGTCGTATACGGTACAGATCTGGTTTAGGAACAGGACATCACTGGGGGTTGCACCCCCAGACCCCCGCAGTTGAAAAACTAATTCCAGTGAAGGCAATGGGTCCGTTCGCCGGAATGCTCGGCGCTGGGCCCGCCTCCGCAAATACCGCGCGGCCCTGCTTCGCGGACACCCCGCGCGGGTTTGCAGCGGCTACGCGACCTCGCAACCGCTCACTTCCGATGCATACAAATCTTAAGTGAGAAACCTGTTCCTAAACCAGATCTGTACCGTATATGACCCCAAATGGATTCTTCCTAAGCATGTACGGTGCCATCAGGGTGGCCAAAGCATACATACATGTAGCGGGATGACACTCGAGAAATGATGTTGCCAAGGTCTATTTAGCCGACGAGGATGACGAAAACATGAAGTACAACTTGCCCAATGCCGCCACGGGTGTGAGTTCGTGCCTTCGGTGGCGGCGGTCCCTGTTCCTCAGATGGGCTTTCTTTCAGCAGCCCGCCGCGGCGCAAACATTTTGCATAGACACTTCGAAATGGTCCGCACGAACACAGCTACATGTATTACCTATCTTGTAGCGAGAGCCAACACCGCGCGCGATATACAGGAGCAGATCACCGCCATCGCAGTGGCCGGTCCGCCAGTACTATTGATTTGTGCACGTGTGTTGCACGAATATTTCTCGATGGCATCCGAAAAGGCTGCCTAACGACAATTCTTCGAATCGCGAATCAATCCCTTTCGAACGAAAATCTAACGTTCGATCGACCTAGGTTTTGTTTTGCACGAACCTCAGTACATACCTGCCGTACAGATTTGTGGTGGGCAATATCAAATAGAGGAAGCGAATGATTTGTATGATACAGGTTAGTCTTCTACACTAGCTTCACATAGCAGCATGTGCAGACTCGACTAGTATGCATCCTCAACCCAACATTCCCTGCTACGACGACTGCCATATTTGACGGATCGCTTCGAACCGGGTGAAAGCGACCTGAACGGGTAGTTATTTTCGCGGTGTTCTATAGTCCTTGAGGGTCATCCATCTGAAAAGATGCCAGAGGACTTTGTTCCAGATGGAGTCGTAGTTCGTGGACGCGCTCTTCTTAAGCTTGGCAACAGCCTCACCCTTTATTGCGACAGCTTCGGCGGTTGTGAACATGATAATTGAGATCAGCATAACGGCAAATAATATGCGCATTGTAAAAGCTTGATTACACGGCGTTGCTCGGTCCTGGGCCTTGGGGAAAAAATCTTAAATGACTTGCCAGGAGCCGAACTAAATTACATAAAGTGCATGTATAACAGGTGCTAGGTAATACCAGTACTGTGCTATAGAAGTAGTATCATGAGATGGGATTTACGGTACAGTACCGGTACATACAGATAATTATTGCAATGGTACAGTACACTGTGCAATTGTTTACCAGGCCCGGCTTATACATACTACTAAATAGTAGTAGGTACCTGTACATATATATTATTGTATTATATTTCAGAAAATGTACAAGGGGTCGTGTACCATAGTTCAAGATTTAAAAACGGAAAGCTATTATAGCTAATAGCACCAGCTTGCGCGACCAGATCTCAGACAATGTAGTGTTATTAATACTGTAGTAGATGTTAAGTTTCTAAATAGAGAATCTGAGTACATATCTAGGCTCGTGTGACGCCTTTACCATGTGTTCTGGGAGCAAAAAATATCGAAGAAAATAATTCCTATTAATATTACAGCTGTTTTATGAGCAACATTTCCCAAATGTGCACGAATATTAAACTACTTTACTACCTCACTCAAGTTTACTAGTAGTGCCTAAACATATTTGGTGCACGTCTGGGTAATTTCTTGCACAACCAACAGCTCATCATTCCAGACGTGATACCGGAACGCCCTGGCCCAGATGTACTAGCCAGTTGGGAACTCGTCAAATCTAGCGATGGACACTACAGAGATCACAGGTCCACAGCTAGAAAAGTCTCTGTACAAGACGAATACGTGTACTGTACTTGAGTGCATGTAGACCACTACGCATTCGGTGGTGAGAGTTTGGTAGCATGCTACTCTGTCGCTTGTGTGATACAATGACCAGGGTTGATAGTAACGAGAATTCTGGAGTATACCATTTCTCGATCAAATTGAGAATCCCCCAGATCAAAACAAGAAAACCTGTAACCAGCTATACTTCATACAACTAGTTACCTTCAAAACGTAATCACGATCCAAACTGGCATGTGTGCCGAGCGCGAGCGTAAAACCTGAGAGATCAAAACAAGGATTGCTTAGATTAAAACAGGAAACCTGTGAAATACTATTATCGGATCGTATATTACATATTGGAGGTATTCTAGAGCTCTAGAAGCACGAATGCACTGCAACAATTCAATCTTCGATGCGGAACAAGCGCTACACAGCCATGTGGCAACTGGTGCAGCATTGCACAAACTACATGTACGCGTTACGCGCCGCCAAGCACAGTATGTGTTTCAAAGTCACGCCGGAGCTTTGTGACTCGAAGGCAGCGCAAACTGGGAAATTCTTAACAGGCAATCCAGTTATGAAGAGGAAAACAAGGGTCCAAAATGGAGGAAATCGCAGAGCCAACTAATTGCGGTCTTTATTTTAAGGACGCAGCGTCTCCGGCTGATTGCCCTTGGCATGAATGAGCTGCATTTCTAAACTTCGGGAAACGACGAGGGGTCAGTGCAATAGTGGGATTTCCCCGTCTTTCCTCCACTTTCGCATTGCTATCAGAATGGCGTTGCAGTAACCATAACTACGATCACACAACAGTCGATATGGCGACTTTATGGCTAAAAGCAACCATAACAACAGCTGGCACACCGTAATTTATTTTAAATGACGCTGACGCTAGGTGACCACGTCGCCGTTGTCACCCAATTTGTCTAAATTTAGTGAAAATTTCTCCTTTGTAGTTGGGGTACACAACACATTTTTGTGTGCTTCACAATGATTAAAGTGGAGTACATACTACAGACTTTGCCGTTTTCTCCGCAAAGATCACAGAGCGCAGGACTAAGATGAACGCGAAAACGCTAGCGCGTCAGTTGATTCGCGGGAGACTCAACGAGCTTGCTAATATGAAGAATAAGCTGGAGGAGATGCGCATGCACCTAGAGTGGATGTTGGAGGTGCAGCTTGAGCTTCAGGCTCTAATCGAAGATAATGAAGAGAGTGGTTTCGAGTTAGCAGCTTTAAACAATGGGGTCACACGCAAGGAAGATGTGTTCTCATTTGCAGTGCTGCTGGAGATGGTAGTAACGAAACTCTTGCAGCGCGGAAATTAAATTGAATCTCAGGTGTATTATCGGGCTAGTACACTGCGTCAGAGCTCTGTCTGAAGGTTCTTGTGGATTTCCCTAGCCTTAGCAGCATCCTCGTTGGATATCAATCGTTCATGCGATAGGTGCATGATAACCCACAGGAGCCGTAAACGCATAATCTTGACATCCTTTTTGGACACTCGGCAGTACTGGCGATTAATATTTCCAGTAAGGTAGTTATGTACTTGAGCGACCACTAGCACACCGCAGCTCGTAACATCCGGCTGTTCTGGGGTTTCAACCCATTCAATTGGATCGATTGCAAGCTTGATGTGGGGGGCGGAAGATTGGTGCCACCGCTTAATGAAGCCCTTCAGGCCTTCTTTTGGTTGTTTATGCTTGTCTTGTTCGTTTTTTTAATTCCCACCCATATTGTTTTATCTCGGCATGATATTCTTCGTCAACAATAGGTATGTTTACAGGGAGGACGACAAACTTAGTGCTCAAAATTGAGGTGCTAGGGAGCAGTGGCCATGATAAAACCCAGGTAAGCGATGACAATACATAACAGTTCTCCACGGAAGTCCCCATCGTTGCTAAACAGAAATCAATGGGGCTATCATTCATCCACCCTTTGCATACACCACCCACAATGTTCTCGAAGTTGATCACTCCTTTTCCACACGGCGATATAAATTCCGTACTCAATCGAGTCGAAGTAAACTTGGATATGATCTCGTTAGCTAGAACTTGGTGGCGTGCTTGAGTCGCTTCAGCAGTCAGAGCGAGTGTGTGTGTCTGCGATGCAAATAGATCAACATCGGAGTCAATCGATCGCCAATCTTGCTCTAACCACTTGCGGTCGTCAAGCCGCGACCTTATTTTGCGCTTTACACAGTAGAATCTGGATAGCGCATTCACAAATCTGCCGCATGGAAGAACGAACAAACGCACAAATTAGTTTAACTCGAATTGAGCAACTATAAACGGTAAAGCAACCATAACCATGGTAAAGCAACTCTTTAGATAAAGCAACCGTACCCGCTAAATCTCCAAAGCTTTGGGTCGATCGAGGCCACTAGATCGAGTACAAGACCTTGTGCCTTCACACAGTCTTCCAATTCGTCAGGCTCACGCTGCTCATGCCGCGCGGTTGTTATCGCAGCATGCAACTTCTTCGCTAGATCAAGCGGTATCACGAAGGTGGGCATATAATCATTCGGGCGCACGAGTTCCCACTGACATGTAATTGCACGTGCCCGCAGGTATGCATCCTCTAGCCCGGATACTTCTGCAGCAATTCCATTACGTGTTTCAGGTTTGGGGTGCATCGGGCCCATATAATGAGCTGATCGACGGACACAGTGAGATCACTAGGGTACTTATGTACAGCAAGTCGGTATGGTCCTGATGTCAGTTTGGTTTGGCAAAGCTGCCTCAGCGTCGTTCTTGCCCCCCCTCGACGTGGTGGCTTTGGGACATTGATTATATCTACTTGACGGGCTAGTGGAACCTTGGGGTTCGGTTTCTGATTTGTCTTTATGAGATCGTCGTCCTTATTGACCGTAGCACTGATTTTTGCCTCCTCTGGTTCTGGTTGACATGACGCGTTCTCGTCATTATCATTGTCTCACTTAAGGATAAAGGCCATCTTTTCTCCAGTTACCTGGGTAGGTGAAACCTCATCATCGTCATCGTCCACAATACTATTGCTGACTTCGGTTTTTGTTACTGCACCATCGTCGTTGAATTTTATTTGGAGCTCGTCACTGGAATCTGACGTAGCTGTTTCGAGTGCATTCATTAGATGCATCGTTGCCATGGCTTCGGCTGGATCCAAAATTGAAAACGCAACCTCTTCGATAGTATTTCCATCGCCTTCATCACCACTATCGTTATTGCTATCGCAGGTACGCGCTGTAAGATTAGCGGAGCGTGATTTCACTTGTCGGAGTCCTACCTCCACAGTCTCTTTCCATGCGTAAAGTTCTTGATAAAAATCTGCACTAGATAAATCGGATAAATACTGGAGCAATGGTTCTACCATAGCTTTAGCATAGGAGTACTTTTCACCCGATGAAAGAACGACGTTCTTTGCACGCTCATGCCGACGCAGGCGTATGTAAGCAACCTCTTTAGTGTTCTTGGAAGCATTTGCAGCCGATTTTGTATCATTGACTTCTGGCAACCTTACTTTCGGCAACTTTAACTTAGACATCCTCACAATAGGAAGCAAGGAATCGACCGTAGTTTCGATATCTTCAACTATGGCCAATGCTTCAAACGTACTCCACCTCTTATCTATTGATGCAGCGGGAAGCATCTGGAGCTAATGTTCTTTGCTCGCAATATACATCAAATGACGACATGGCAAGGGATGACTCATGTAGAACAAGCAGCTGCAATGCCACTCCACAGCGTTGCGCGTGAATGTTTTGTGTGAGTAAAACACTTTCCAAATACTGCAATCATTTGAGTTCGAGCGCTCGCATTTTGCACTAGTCATGAAATTCACAAAGCGTTCCCATTCGTTCTTCACTTTTGCCAAAACCTCAGTGGACAATCGTGTTGACACAGCTCGTAAAAATACAGGAACCGTTTTCGACGTTCGTGAAGATGAATGTTGCTTTACAAGAGTAGCCACAATGTGTTGGGTGATCGTCGTTCGATGCTGTAAGAGGCCAGCTATTGTCTTGTCAATTCTCGTCTTGTGTCCCAACAACATCTTCAGTTGATTCCAATTTGATTCGATCCTGTTTGTTGTTGTATTACCCGCTGTAAAATACTTGCCTCGATCGCAGTTTGCCCACATGTCACGACAAAAATTCCAATTTTTGTCAAAGTAAGAAAAAAGGAAAGTCTTTTGGTCGTTGTGCAGTACTCCTTGAGGTCTTCCAAGCCCTCTTCGTAAGAGCACTCTGTAGGGCTACGTATTATTTCACAGTATTAGTTCACAGTATTAACTCACGCGTTAAATAAAAGAGCATTCACGATAACATACCTGTAGAGAAGCCTTGCCCTCATACTCAGGATGTCTTGTTGCTGCTTCATATTAAGACGATAGATCGACCTTTTCATCACTTTTTTCCAATACGAAATCGCATGGAATTGGCACAACAATATCTTTGCGTTAGGAAACACTTTCTCCAGCACGCGCCACTCTGTAAAGCCCTTGTCGATCACGATAGTAGCGATTTTACTCCAGGTTGGGTTATTTTTTTAAAGTATTCTAAAGTGGTTGATATTGTGGTAGCCTGCTCGTTTAGGCAAATGAAGGCGAGAACAGGAAATCATCTTCCTGTAGCTGTTGTCACTACCAAACTCTCTACACAACAGCCAGAACAAATTGCAGCGGGTTAACGTTAAAGTTGCTATATGCGTATAAGGTTGCTATAATAAGATATGGTTGCTGTAAGGGTTGCCGTATGGGTTGCTATAACTATAACGTTGCCATATATCACGCACCCAAATGGTATCCGAGATTGTTCGTGCCGTGGGTGAAGTCCATCGCTAGTGTTTCACCCCACCTCTTAAACATAAGTTTCTGCACTTCTGTCTGCATAACGACACCGCATGTTACATCCATCGGATCCTGCATTACAAGCACCTCGCTGCCATCTAACTGGCGGAGAGAGTGCAACATGTCCTTAAGGCGATTCTCGGTGGCGTCGTGCCCCGTTATGCTGCGGATTATATTACGTGTCTGCTGAGGTGTTACATTGCATCCTACACCAACACAGAGCAACCATTAGACAAAACATTAGGTAGTTTGGCATACAGCAAAAACCATTACGCACCCATGCGATCCTTCAGATAATTGGCGTTGTGCGAAGATGGGACACGTGCATCTGCCAACGTTCCGACGTCCTCCCGGACCCGCTTGTCCAGTGGAAGCATCTTGGTGGTGAGATACGTAGCAGCTTGTGTGCCCGTGGTTGGGTGCGAATGAGTATGATTCTAGACAAAAATAACCAGTCGGATTAACATTTCACGACACAGAGTAATAGCACATCGATCTTACCTCGTTTCGTATCTCGATGCTGTATGTGTTCTCTCCGACCAAGTTAACAACTGTTGTGAATCGAGCTTGGCAGTCGCAAAACCGCGAGTGACGATTCCTGTGGCCCTTTGATCGAGACTCTTGAGTGAATCCATGTGTACACCGATAAACTTTATGAGCCCATTGAAATGTAGTGGGTATCGGTTCTTCGCGCACCCTGCATTTTATCAGAGCAAACATTAGCGTCTACGAAGACCATATGATCAGATCATTCGCACCTGTTGTAACGTTCCGTACTCTCAGAGCTACGGACACGAAAGTTGACGTGATGCTTCCTCTTATAAATGCCGAATGGCGTTTCAAAGTCGTCCCAGTTCGTAATAACCTGCCCTGTCGATAACGGAGGACCAACGTTCACGAGTACATCGCGGACGGGAGCCATAGATTGCATTTCTGGAGATGGTTGCTCGCGCGCTTTCGAGGATTATACTCCGTAAAAGAAGCAGAGCTTGAATCGCTATCATTTTCGGTATCAAGGACACTCAATTGATCAGTTTCCTTCGCCACCACCGCCCTATTCTTACGAGGCCGCGGTTGTTCAGGGGAAACATTGAGATGGAAATTACAACGAGGGTGCTTTCGCTTCATAGCTGACACAAATAAGCAGACAAAATCAGAAAGTCCGTACATCAACTTCAAAGTAACCATATATGTAATACCGATTGTTTTTTTGAGCCGCTGGTTTTTCTGGAGGTTCATCTTGCTCCCTCTTTGAAGTTTGTGTGCTACATATATTAAAACACGTCACATCATGTGTCAGAGAAGAAAATTCCCCAATGTAGCAAAACATCAAGACATTACTGGTCGGCAAAATGACACCATCCTCCGATTCGTCTGTGGATAGCCGTTCCTCGTCCTCTTCTTCATCATCCTATACGTCTACAACGAAGTCGTCGTCGCTGCTGTCGTCTGGCTCGATGCCAAGCGTCGCATACATGTAGTTCAGCTCAGTCTCCCTCTTCCTTTGCAAGCGCCGACCTTTGTAGATGCATACAACACGTTAAATCGGTTGAGCTACTAACAAGAACCCCCTCCCCCGATTCAAGCCCGACATACCTTGCTGGATGGCTTGATGCAACGCCATGCCTTCCGGCCCAGCGCTGGTCGCGCGCAACGCAACTCCCCCTCGAGGCCAATTTCGTGAAATGAAGGGCTCGCATTGATCGTACTTAGAGATATCGCACTTAGTAGGGTTAAATTACGCACTTAAGGCGAACGAAAATTTTGGGAATATATATTTCATTCGTATTTCTGAAATTCCACTAAAGCAACCATACATGTCTCAGGTCGCTTAAAGCGACCATCAATGTCTCAAACTTATGGTTGCTGTAACCACTCCGTACAAATACTTCAAACAGCGTCTCTATGGGGGTACAGGTTGCATGCCTTGCGTTGGCGGGACGAGTGCAGCTACAAAATCCGCGCTTGGTGCATTTTTCCTCAAAAATTCTACTCGTATTACTACCAAAATCTCGTCGGAATTGGACAATTTCCGCATTTATTGAGTTTTTGATTTCCCCCGAATCATGTCCCCTCTTAACTGGATCGCCTGTTAATTAGATCCAGAAATTATAACTGGATCGCCTGCTAACCCCTAGAACGCGGAGGGGTGACATGGTCGAGATAAGAAAACGCTTTATGCTGTTCAGAACAGCATAAGAATTAAACCCGATTAAATTATGACATAGTTTACAGAAGAGATTTTTTGCACCTTTTGCGCACAAGTTGTAGCTAAGCTTCCTGATCATAATTCCCGCAAAGGCGATGCGCACTGTAACACGCGCATTTAAACCAATAGCAAGTGGTTGATAAATCCAGATATTTGGGAAATCTAGTGGTGGGAGCAGCCTCTTTCCACCAGTAGTCGCCACATCGAGATCAGCGACAAGGAACTCAAGCCACACTGCAGCGACACCGCTACAGCTACTGGGTTCGATAACAGCACAAGTAATTGCGACAGGCCTCGTGAATTGACATCTATTGCATCCCTACTTCACTATCCTACTCTGCTGCTAAACCTCTGTCTCTAATGTGGCTTGCTACCGGCGCAAATTCACCGTTCTCCCATACAATGTGCCAGACCTGCGAGCACGTAAAACTCTCGTTGTGCGAGTGACCCCGCCCTTTGTTGCACAAACTGACCAACCCACCCTTGCCTTCCGAACACTGCCTTTTATAGATACAGCTACTACGCAGGTCTGCAGCTTCTTCGCTACGGCCGTTTTGGTTTTGGTCATCTCGATCGAGTCACTCCTGTGAGACTCCTCTTTATGTAAATTAGCGCCGACTCCTGCTCTACGGTCTACGTGGTCGTGTTGCAGTGCTGTGTTATTGACACCTCACTGACCACATCCAACAGGAAGCGCGAGGGGCACATGAGGTTGCTCATGTTCGCGAACCTTACCATGGACTGCTCCAGCTACAATAGGCACACCGGGCATCAGGTCAGGCATCGAGAAAATGATCCCGATAGGGTGCTCACCACTGCCGCGAGCGCCAGCGGACGCTCCGGATAGCACTATACTTACGAGTCAACGCACTTGACCAGTTGCTAGCTCTCCTGGTCCAGAGTTTTCTGCTTGTTCGAGTCCGCCCCTGTTGTTGTTTGAGCTCATAGATGAAGCTTAACCAGAGCGCTTTCACGAGAGCCGTGCTGTTCGCTGAGCTAGCATCTCCCCACTCAAATTTAGGTGGGCCACAGCCAAATTTAACTGCAGGAGTTAAGGTTTTGTGCAAACGTTTGCTAGGTTTAAAGGTTTGTGCGAAGCGTTGACAGCTCTAGTAGGGCATCGCCAGGTGTCCAAATCGGGGAAATGCCAGTGTGGGGGCGATGACAAGGACTTGAATAGGTAGCATAGTACAAGGTACTACCTGGACCGATTCGAGCCCACGGTTTACTCTGAGACAGGATGGTCGCAGGGACGCCAGTGTGTTACCCTAACCCACGATGACTTTGCGCCGAGTGGAACGCGTTCCTCACTTGAACAAGGCTCTCATACAACGTTTGCAGTGGTACAACCAGAACGCCACCACTTGTGTTGCCGGCAGGGGTCCCGAGTATTGTATTTTTGACTGATAAAATTCAAATGCACACATTAATTATTTAGTAGTGGAAGCGTGAAGCATGCGTAAATTATTGCAATACTCAGAAGTAGAAAAGCAATAGCGCCCGTAAGAACTACTCTAGCAGCAGTCGTTGACAGCATTAGCGTCCCGCAACGCATTGTTCACGCGAAGGAACAGGATCATCTCCAGTGTAGCCGGTTGGAGGCGCTGCCGTTGCAGTCCAAGGGGGCCTTGGCCACACTAAAGAAGCGCTCCACTGTGTTCGAGGTGGGCGGAATCGCCTGCAGCATCATGTACGCCGTCGTTGGTGCCGTCGTCTTGCGTCTTTTCTTGACTTGCTCGACAAACGACCCTGTAGCATCCTCAGCCGCAGCGGCCGGCTGTCCAGCGGTCTCCCGGATGACGAAGCGACTGAGCGCTTCCTTCTCCGACCGTGTCAGCTCGGTCGCTTCACCGCGCTGGACCTTGACGCAGCCAGCCTCAAAGTGAGGGCTATGCACAATTGCAGCACGAGGGCCTATATATATCCAGTGATATTACATATAAAGTTAGTATGTGATAGCCCTCCAGTGTAGCGGGGCTACACATTCAAGCAACCTCCACATTAGTGCGACATGCACTAATGGATACATTCAGGTGGGCCACATGCAGTGTGGTCACCATTCATAGTAGGAAGCACTATTATTGGCAGAAAGCAACAGATATCTACCAATAAGAAGCATGCATTAGGATAGAGATTCTGCCAACCACTCGTTGGCAGATCCTCTCTTTATAGATATCAGTTTTAGGAGGCAACGTCGAAGTTAACATTTCCAATTCAGTTCTCATTTCTACCAAAAAGGGTTATTAATACTTCTTTATTTAGGTTAACTATACTTACAGGGTTTAGTATACTTAATCTAATATAAATAAACCTACGCTTCCTCCTACACGTTGCGCACACGTGTAAGCTAAGGTAGTGGGCTAAGTAAGCCCACTACACCTGGTAGCACTTTGTAGTCCGTCCAACGACCGACTACCGACACGTTCGTATGGAATACGAACGCGGGGCTGAGAATCTGCCCGTGGACATGAACATGTCCACGGGTAGCCCGAACACGCCTGCAACGCATGTTGCACGCGAAGACTGCCCCCACCTGGCGGACCCAGAATGGGAGGCACTCCAGCGACTGTCAACAGTCATTGGAGAAGTAGCGGTAGCGACGATGTTGCGTACGCTATCGCCGACAGAGCAACACGGAGTTGCTCTGGGCTTCATCATGAAGGAACAGCGCGAGGTCGCTGCTCGCGCTACGGTGTCGACCCCGTCCACACCGCGCGTGGAGTCATTGAAAC
>BSXT01000871.1:0-21885 GCA_030267785.1 Phytophthora fragariaefolia | reverse complement strand
CGCCGTGGATCTTAAGTTTTTCGTGAAAGGGCATACCAAAAACGCAGTTGACCGAGGATTCGGGCACATCCGAAAGCACCTCGCACGTGTTGACGTCTGGACAATGCCTCAACTCCTGGACGCTGCGAGTGATGCGTCAGCAACCTCTGCACTGGTACACATTCCCAACGAGAACTCAATATTCAAAGAGTATCGCTACGTGGTGAAAGACGCGTACAAGGATCTTAAAGACGTCCAACGGTACCAGATTTTTTCCATGCGGGCTAGTTCGCCAGGTGTAGTCTCCTGTAAAAAGGGCCCTTCTACTTCATCGGTCGACCAAGATCTGCGGCGCAAGTACGACGGCATCTTGACAGACAGCACACGTGTCCAAGTGCTTTTCACTAGCGAGCTGAGCGCGTTACCCAACCCACCACCGAATGCCGAAAAAATTCAGCAGATCTACACCAAGGTGCGGCCGTACGTTCCTGAGGAATTTGCTGACGACCCCTTATACGCAGCTCCTAGTTCGCAGCAAGAACAAACCGCTAACACGGTCAAAAGAGCACGAGCAGAGCGCCGCAAAGAGACTGCAAAAAAGAAAAGGGAAGACAGAGCGGCAGCAAAGAACTCCAATCAGGCAGATAGCGCGTCCGAGGAGAAGCCAGGATCCGGGGGAACAGAGCAGCACTTTGTTTCTGAAACCTCCAGTAACTCTCGAGAGCCTGCTGCACCGAAGAGCGTCCAGCGCCCGCGTAAATGATCCCGGAAGGACACGGCTTCAGCTCAAGCAAAACCAGCTGAAGACTAGCTGCCATTTCCATAGTAAATCAAAATGATCCTTGTGTCCAGAATCTCTACAAATCGGCGTATTCACAAAATTTTAAAACTGGTCAGATTGAAAGTCACTTTTGAGACGGAAGGGTGTATCGTTAGCGCCTGGGAATCGTCTTACTGGATGCGCCGCAAAATTTCACGTTAGATAGACCAATAAAAAAAAATCGTATAAGGGCTCATTAGAAAGAGGAAACGTCCCTCTTTTTAACGGTGTGCGCAAATCCAACTTCAACGAATGGTTAACTAGCATCTTTTTGTTTCACGCGGTCTCATATCATCCTCCACTTTTTACAGAGTGGTGCGCCTGTTTGCCGCAATCTATCCGTAATAGCCGACCAGCGTTGCAGTCTGCAGTGCAGATGCCCTTGCAGCGACTTCAGCTGCGTATCGTAAACCAGCGTCCAGCGAGTGCCTCATATCTCCCCGGTCTCCAACAAACGCGGATCGACAATCCGTGTCGAGTCCATCTTCCTCTCAACTGCCGCGTATCTTGCAGCCTGCAAGTTGCAGGGGTGGCCGGCCGCGCACAAAGACACCCACGCACCCTCCGCAAAAAGACACTCCCACGCCCGATCAATCCCCCCACCACTCAATGTGCAAGTCTGCAAACCCACCACCACACGGAACGGAACACGCCCAATAATGTCCACGTCCAGCCTGTGTGCTCCACCGAAACGCCCGCCGCCAGACAGTGTTCTCAGATCGCACTTAAGAATCTTCACTAAGTACGAGTCCACGAAACGTCACTCGTACCTATCCGAGTGCTCCCCGCGAGCCATCCATCACTTGACCTCCATCGGCCATGGGCTCGAGCAGCGCCGCACGTGAGGCGTCCGCGCCGCGCCACGACCCGGAGCTGCTGGCGTCCGCGCCCGGCAGCCCCGAGGCGCAGCTGACGGTGAACCGGAAGTTCGCGCAGCAGTTCGAGGCGCGCAAGCGGCAGGAGGAACTGGCGGCGCTGGAGCGGCGCGGACTGCCGAGTGACGACGACGAGTCGGACTCGGAGTCGGAGGACGAGGACGGCGAGCAGCTGACGCGCGAGCTGGACGCCGACATCTCCAAGACGCTGCGGCTCATCCGCAGGAAGGACCCGGCGATCTACGACCCGACCATTGCGTTCTTCCGGGAGCCGGCGGGCGCCGAGGACGCGGGCGGCAAGACGCGCGCGGCGCCGCTGTACTACAAGGACCTGGTGCGGCAGCAGGCGATCGCGGGGGACGTGAGCGGCAGCGAGGACGAGGACGAGCGCGCGCCCGTGCAGACGTACGCGGAGGAGCAGGCGCAGCTCAAGAAGGAGTTCCTCTCGTCGCTGACGCAGAAGCAGGGCAGCAGCGACGAGGAGGACGGAGACGAGGACGACCTGGACGGAGGACTGTTCACGGTCCGGAAGAAGACCGACGGGGAGCAGAAGCAGGAGGACGACGAGTTCGAGGCGTTCACGTCCAAGTACGGCTCCAAGCTCAAGAAGGACGAGCTGGACCCGGAGAAGTTCCTGGAGCACTACCTCAGCAGCGAAGGATGGAAGGACAAGACCGCGGCGGTGCCGCACTATGAAGACATCGTCAAGGAGGACGATGAGGACGCCGAGGAGCTCGAGATGGCTGAGGACTTTGAACACACGTACAACTTCCGCTTCGAGGAGCGGGGGGGCGGAATCATCCAGACGCACTCGCGCCACATTGAGGATACCATGCGTCGCGAGGACGACTCCCGCAAGCGCAAACGTGCGGAGCGCAAGGAGCGCAAGGCGCTCGAGCGCCAGAAGAAGGAGGAGGAGCTGCGCCGTCTTAAGAACCTCAAGCAGGCTGAAATTGAACACAAGCTCAAGAAGGTGGCGCGCCTCATGGGTGAAGATGTTGGCACGGCAGGTCTGAAGCCGGAAGACTTGGAGGGGGATTTCGACCCTGAGGAGTACGACAAGCGCATGCAGGCTGTCTTTGATGAGCAGTACTATGATGAGGATGATGATGACATGGAGAAGCCGACGTGGGATGAGGAGGAAGACAAGGAACTTTTCGCTGGCCTGCCTGTTGATCCGGAGGAAGAAGAGGAGTCAGAGTCTACCGCAAAAGCTAGCGAGGATGCCGAGGCAGAAAATAACGAAGAAGAAGAAGAAGAGAGGCAGGATGAAGAGGACAGTGGAGAGGAAGACCAGGAAGAGGAGGGGCAGGCACCGCCCAAGAAGATGACGATGGAGGAAATGCAGCGTGAAAAGCAGAAATACCTGGATGAGCTATATAGCCTTGATTACGAGGACCTGATTGGTGACATCAAGTGCCGATTCAAATATTGCCAGGTGCAAAACAACGATTTCGGTCTGACAGTTGATGAGATCATGGCTGCTGACGACAAGGAGCTCAAACAGCTTGTGTCTCTGAAACGTATGGCGCCATATACTGACACTGAGTACGCTGTGGATCGCAAGCGCCTCAAAAGCTTCAAGAAGAGCGTGCGTGAAGCTCAGGAGGAGAACCGTAGACGCAAAAACAAAAAGACGACTCCAGAGACTGATGAACCACAGAACGGTGAGGCTGAGCAGCCGAAGAAGAAGCGGAAACGCAACAAAAAGAAAAAGGTCGCGGAGGAGGAAGACGAGGAAATGCCTGAAGCGGATGCAGGAAACGCGAGTTCCAAGCCGAATAGCAAAAAGGCGAAGGGAAACAACGCCGAGCCCGCTGCGGAGAAGGCCTCAGAAGAACCCGAGAAGAAAAAGAAGCGTCGTAGTAAGAAGAAGAAGGACTCTGAGAAGAATGCCTACGCGTCGACGGGTCTACCGACTTCCCGACTTGAGTCGTACAAGCTGGTCAAGGCTAGTAAAAAGTAGAGAAAGTGTGGATCTCGTAGTAGTCGCCCCTTTATGCAATAGACGGTTTCCTGCACCAACAGCGCTTCAATGACCACGTTTTTCGTCTACAGATTTCAATAAACTTCAACGTACACTTCTAAAAAAGGAGTAGCCGCCGTCTAGCGTTATTGTAGCCATACTAGCAGCAGACAGTATAGCGCCCGTCTATCCTGCGAGCGTCTTCACTTCAGTTCTTCGCATCCGAAATGGCTGCGTTGCCCTCTGTACCCCCAGTCTCGTCAAATTCGCCCAGATCCTCTAACGTCAGTGCGGCAGCAGCTACGTTGGAGGGGAAAGCGCCCAAGCTGTCTCGCATTTATCGGCGGCCTGGAGCTGGCACAAGCCCAACTGCCAGCACTCCCGCTGCATGGAGTACCAATAATGAGAAAGCGTCGCCGATAGCTGAGCATGAGGGTAGCAGCCACAAGGAACAGCAAATAGCACCAAGAAGCCCTGCGGCGCGAAGGTCGAACAAATGGAGTGCACTGCGTCGAGAGATTTTGCCCAACCCAGCGCTCATGACTGTCAGTGAGAAAGTCCAGCACATAATTGAGTACGTTTAAGGGGCTGGTGAGATGTGAATTGTGTGAGTATTGACGCCGTGCTTCCTCGGACTTGGCTGTGTCTGCAGAATGTTGAAGAAGCCACCAGAAGATCGCTCTGAAAATGATATCCTTTCCATGTTTTGCGTTGTTTTAAGTTTACTCGGACAAGTGATTGCTTTATTTCCCTTAACCAGACCTCTGCACACGTTAAGATGCTTTATCAGTGGCTCATGAACCAAGAAAAACTGAGCTCGCTGTTTACGACAATGTCTGAGGTATCTGCAAAGAAGTTGTGCAAGGAAATGGAGTTTCTTCATCTCAACGGTGGTGAAGTGGTTGTCAACCAGGGTGAAAAGGGCAGTACATGCTTCGTACGTGGTTCTCATGAACGCAATTCCTGTTTTGGTGTTAACGACTTCGTGAATGCTGCGGTAGATCCTCATGAGCGGTCTCGTATCGGTTTACGTCCGCAGCCCCGAAGAGCAAATTAGGTATCAGCGGATCATTCGCTCGAGTTCTGTTTCCTCGAGCATGCGCCACCTCGTAAGTTCTTATATCTTACGACTGTTAATGCTACGACAGTATTCACTCACAATATCGTAGTCAGGAACAACAACCTTTAACTATGGCAGTAAAGTGGTCACACTCACACCAGGCGCGACGTTCGGAGAGCTCTGCCTCATCGAGCCTGATTCCAAGCGTAGCGCTACAGTTATTGTCGATCCGCAGGCACAAACAGCAAATTTTATCGTACTCACAGCTGCATCCTATCTGCGCATGACGCGCAGCCAGACTATCGAGGTATGTTACAGTGGTGCCTTCTCCGTCAAGAATGAGCTCGAAGCTGATATTTTGGCTGATACCATCCAGGGAACCATCACCGACAACATTGCCTTTTTACAACATTTACTTATCTTTAAACATTGGACGAAGATGCGTACGTCTGACACGCTGGCGCAATCTATTTGTTTTGGTTTGGTATTTCACTTATACTTATACTGTATCCCGTTCAGAACTCATGCACATCGTAAACTCAATGAAACTCGTAAACATCTCTGCTGGGGTACGCCATAACCACATTACTCAGCCTCGCACTAGCTAATTTTCTACGTTTTAGCAATATTTGACGCGCAAAGGCTCTGAGGCAGACTCGTTCTTCGTCTTCCTGAGAGGTGAGGCTGTGGAGAGCGTTAATCTCACTGTTAGTGAGAGCTCAGAAATGAGGTCATTTCACTCTTTTGCTGATTGTATCATTGGGGGTCTCACAGCGTATTGGAAAATAAGTATGGGTGAGGTCCGTGGGGTACAGCGCAGCATCACCGTTGAACTCACTTTTCTGGGTAAATTCGATGTTGCCGGTGAATATCTTGCATCTGAGAAAAAGGTGTCATTATGCCCTGTGGACATTCGTGCCACGACTGACGTAGACTGCCTGATGCTAACGGTAGCGGCGCATTTTTGAGGGGATCCTGAGCAAATCCTATGCATTGTGTGTATTGACTCGTGTCATTTTTGTTGTGATAGAGAAAATTGTTCATGCTTCATTTTGGTGGTAAAGAACTGAAATCTCATGTAGTTCCAACTCGAAGAAGGCTACGCAATATCGCTGAAGCGCGCGAAGCTTGGCGAGAAACACGTATTTTACAAGCGTTACAGTACCCGAACCTGAGGGTTCCCATTACGCGCAAACTCATGCGACTCAGTGGAAATTGCTGCTTAATCTGTGGGAGACGTACACATGTTGCTGGAGATCAGCTTTGCATGGAGTTGCCATTGTACTACATGCTCGAGGAAAAGAAGAAAAAGCGCGAGCAGAAGGAACGAGGGCGCTCCGCAAGCAATCATCGGATTAGTATTGCACCTCAAGATGGTTCGGGATCTCACGGTCCCAGAAGATTAACTAAAAGGCTGACAATGTCATCGATACCCAGTCGAACAGACTTACCATCATTGCGTGAACATAATCGCGAAAGCGCTCCAAGTCCTGTTCGTCTTGGTATGCAACTCGTTACAAAGCAGTGGCAAGAAGCGGAGAAAAGTCGAGTTTTGCGTCTACCCCAGCGGCCAATGGTGAGCACTAGCAGGTAAATGACATCCATTTTCTATCGGTAAGCTAATTTGCTTGTGATACTACAGACGACTCCGTCCGGAAAGCGAGCAGTGCCGCTAACAGTGACGTCAATTACACGTTCGTCCCATATTTCCCGACGTCAAGAAGAGCAGCAGCAGCGTCGCCAAGTCTCGCAGACCAAAACTCGTACTATCCAGGAAGAACTGCAACATATTCGAGATGCCTGGCCATACTGTTGGAATAATGACGAGGACGAAAAGCATCAAGACGCGACGACGGGGATGTTAGTACGCATGCGCTCCCGATCACGATCACCACCAGCATCACCTGGGCGAGGATCTCAACCTCAACGACATGCAGGAGGCAACTTGTCAGCCCGCACTTGATTTGTGCAAAGTTTCTGGAACACCAGAACACCAGCACAGCAACGCATTGACACAAATAGCAAACTAGGCAAAACCGGAAAATATTTAATCACTTTGGGGCAGTAATGAATCCACACAGCCATTCACACGGACGGCTACCAAAGAATCTATAACACTCCCCTCAACAATTTTTACGTACCCCGCTTAAGCGGTAGACAATGAGGCAGGAGTGAAATCAGGCAAACGCGCTTGCGCCACATCCTCCTGCCAGACAGGCTCACATATACATCGCGAGTGGCTGCGCGTACTACCATCCCACCGCTGCTGATCACCGACCAACGTGTTTACGTTTTCCAGCTTCACCGTGCCGTTATACTTTAAAACGCAACTTCCTTGGTGCTTGGTGCCGGATTCTCATCATCTGCTGGCTGGGATGAAGATGTAGCTCTGCGGGCCAAGTGTGTGGCCTTGAATTCCATCAGGTCTTCCTGGTATTCGTCCGATTGCATATATTGAGTCACCGTCTCGCCTAAGACGTTGAGCACTTCCACCTGCTTGTGGTCGATGTTATCACGGGCATAGCGATCCGCGACACACAAGTCTCCGACCACTTCACCGTTTACGAGTAACGGGATACCAACGAAGAACTGCAGCTTTGCCGTAAAACGCTTTTCGCCTGAAATGCGCTTGTCCGAGCTCACATCAAGCACAATGCACGGCTTTCCACGAGTCGCCAATCGTCGGAAAGTCGGCAGACTTCGAGGTAGGCCCGGCCCCGGCTTGCCGTCATAGTACCTCACGAGCTCGAAATCTTCGGTGCGAATACCTGCCATCGGGCATGTCAGTGTCTCCATCGCTAGCATGCAGATCTCTTCCATGTCCTCGTTGAAATAATGGATACGTCGATCGGAGTTCTTCTTCCGACTAGTTGCAATGCTAGCATTAGACGCAGTTCTGCCCATGGAACCGATCGGCCTACCCTCGTATCCCGTTCCTCTGCCTTGACTAGACACAGATGAGGTTTGCTTGTAGTAGGGCGGAGGGCTGCTACTTCCATCGTCACTCATTTGTCCTGCCATGTCATACTCGTTAAGAGACAAACCAGATCCCTTGTTGTTCATCATCGTAGGAGGAGATGCCGACGCTGGGTTGTCGTTGGGCGGACTGCGTGATTCATCCGATGTCAGCGAACTAGTGCTGCCAACACTCGTGCCAATATTGACAGGTGGGGCATTTCCTGCTCCACCATTCATCTCTAGCTCGGTACCGTTGCTACTAAGCATCCGACCTGGCGGGTTAGCATATCCTCCAGCCATGGTGCTGCCAAAGTTCGTGTTGGCGACGGCATTGGTACTGCCGCCACTGGCGCTTTTGGCCAGGCAGGCCTTGCACACGCGTACTTTCGCCGCCACTTCTTGATCGCCCTTGACCATTTTAAACACAGTACACGCCGAGCAGACGACTTCCCCGCACACGCGGCAGTGATGGCGGCGCTTCAACATGCTGAACGTCTGCACACAGAGAGAGCAATTGGTCCGCTGCGCGTCATTCACCCATTCCTGCCGCTGCGCCAACGCCGCCGGCGCGAACATCGCTTGCTGCACCGCCTTTTGCATGCCGGAGAGGTCGCCAGCCAGCCGAAGCGAGGTGAGGCGCACGCCGGCCGAGATGCTTTCGCCCCCTCGCGCTTTCCGCATGGCAAAGGTGAGCGTGACGTTGACCGTGTTGGGGTCCTCCGGGGCCTGCTGCACGACGTACGAGCTGGGCTCGAACACCGTCAAGCTGTAGGCGTCGGGCTTGCCTCGGATGCCGTACTGCGCCGCGGCGCCGTCGTACGACTCGAACTTCAAGACGCCGACGTTGCCGTGCACGGGGTGGTTCGGCAGCAGCACGCAGTACTCGCGGATGCAGAACTCCTTGGAGCGGCCGAGCGTCTTGGGGGACGAGTACACGAGCCACTTGAGCGTCATGGACTCGACGGACGCGCCGTGGTGCGCGTTGGCGGGCTCCGTGTGGTGCGCGTGCAGCACCTCGGCGTCCAGGAAGTTGCGCGGGTGCAGCAGCTTCTGGAAGCCGCGGAGGCTCGTGTTGTCCACGGCGCGCAGGCACTCGAGCACGTCGGCCACGGAGCCGGCGACTTTGGCCACGGCGCGCACGCTGTACGACAGCCGCTCGCTGTTCTTGGCGTGCAGGAGGACGGTGGCGTTGTCCTTGCGGGCCTCCACGGCCCAGACGCTCATGTCGGCGGCGCTGCGCACGAGCTCGTCCACCTCGGCGCGCTCCGACAGGTACAGCGCGTCCAGGTCCACGTCCGCGGGCCATTGGGAGGCGACGGTGCCCCCGCGCGGGTACTCGGGGGACCCGGGGGCGACGCTGCTGTCTCCGCTCATGTCGGCGACGGAACTGGGCGGTTGGACCCGAGGAAGCGCCCGGCCGAAGATAGACACAAGGCGAGTGCGAGGCGGTTGGAGCCTTCCGCCCTTGCAGCAGGAGTGTCAGTGCTCGCTCGCTCGTCGCGCGGCCGCACTGGCTGCGAGCTTCCAGCTGCTTGGTGGCTCGTTGCGACCTTCCCCCCCCCCCTCCTGGACGGCACTGGACTTTCTGCGCGCGACGCAAAGAGCACGCGAATGGGGGGAAATTGTGGCTCCCGCGCGGCGACGACGGGATTGATTCAGTACTGTTGCGGCCGTTAGCAAGCGGCGCACAGGGGAGGACGTACTGAGATTGGGAGAGGATGGGCCCAGCAGTCGCGCTTGGCGAGGCGAGGAGCCAGCGAACGTGATTTCGTATCGCCGTCCGTATATCTTGGGGCAGAAGTCTGCAAGGCGCGAGGCGCGGCTTGGATCACCGAGAGTCTCCGCGGACGCGACGTTGGCTGCCAGCCGGAGGCAACGTGGTTGCCGCGGCACCAGCCGACCTCGCTGTGGTATCCAGCCAAATGGCACCGTGGCGTGCAGCTGGCAACTCCACTCACGTCGACGAAAATCGGTCAAGGTGCGTGCGTTTAGAACCGACTGCGACGTGCTACACGTATTTACTGAACGCATGCACGGCGGCAGCTCCGAGGCTCACTCCTCATCGAGTGCGTTCGTGGCGCCACGCTCCATGCAAGTCCTCTACGGAACGACGACACCAAATAAAGCCGTGGTTGGACCGCTCAGCAAATTTTCCTCCTGAAGTACAGGCTGTACCGGGCCGACGGAAGGAGTAAAGTATGTGAGTCTCAAAACGTTCGATTGTGACGTCGTCGCTCAATTGCGGATCTCATGAACAAATGATTGGTCCAAACGAATACTGGATAATCATTGGACAAAAGTCCGTTTCGGTGTAAAAGGCAGCTTCAAGGAGCAATGCTTACGTACCGCTACATGTATTGATCACTTGTTGAATGTATCCGTTATCCGCGAAGCGCAGCGCAACCACGCCCAGAATTGCGTAATTAATCTGCTCATATTAATGGCAGCGCTGCGGTGGCCCACAACTTTCTAGTAAAAGTTGCGCCATCTGCCTTTTCACGATCGTTAGTTTTTTTTAAGTGTGCTATTTTAAAAAATACCATCTCTTTTCGCGACTACTACTGTACCTGCACTTCACTATGAAGGAAAATTGGTACAGCACAAATATGTGAAGCACCGATAAAGTTGGGATTTTGCAGTGTAAGGTGAGGCTCCATACACGTTCAGATCGAATTCGCGCCGTGGCCAACGCGTCGCGACAACGGTGATAACACCAGCGATGATAGAGTGCAGCTTGCGATGGAGCGGACCCAGATTTGGGAAAGCACGGCGCGCACAGCTTCAGTCATCACGAATCGCCTCGGAGACACGTTGACTCATTCGACGCCACGTAATGCGTCGCACGCGCGAACGACTGCGTTGCGGCTTGAGGCGATCCTGCTCTGCTTAGCAGTGACTGCTGTCGACAGCTGCAGACACAGCAGCAATGCCTGGCCATGTCCCCTGCACGAAAATGGTCGGTGTGTTTTCGCTTGACAAGTCGACGCTGCAACCTGTCCGGTCAAAACACTTGTATGCGTTGATAGAAGGTATAAATACCTGAATACATAGCGACCCCCTCCCGAAAGCCAATTGTTGAGCCGAGATGTGGTTCCGGTGGACGCATTACATGCGAGCCCCGGGGTCCCGCATAAAATACAGTTTGGTTGAGGATTTATTTATTAATTTTTGGTATGGCATGACACTTCAACCACTTAGCGTCCTTCTAAGCAGCGCCAACCATGTCATATCGAGCCTCACGAGCCAGGACGGCAGGAGACGAGTGTGACTGCTGCACGCGTTTAGATATTCAGTTTCGACCAGAAGATATCACTGCTGATGAAGCTATCTCTCAAATGCGGTTTGTTTCGTCTTTCATTCGAAACTACATGGCCCTTCATGCCCCAGAGCAGTACCTACCTCGCGAAATCGTTCCAGATACCTTAGCATGCTACCACATTGTACTCAAATTAGTAATAAATGTTCATATCTTCATCGATACCGGTATGTGGTGAGGGCACCGGGGTCCGGTCATCCGTTTCATTTATAGATAGTAGGCAATGCCATGGAGGTCCGATATTGAATGTCCATTGTGCTGGAAATATCGAAGCGTGCAGGTGAGGTCACTAGGAATGGTGCAGGGTATCGATACATGTAGATTGCCTCGGGCTAGTAAAACGTGGACGGCCCTCGAACTCACGTGCGGTAAGTTGCCCAATCAGATATAGATGTAAAAGCTACAGCTTCATCATCTGCATGGTGCACCCTATTATGTATGTATCGCACACAACCAGAGCAGCTTCTCGTGTGCTGCCCTTGTTTGAAAAAAGTAGGTTCCCTTGTTAAAGCCTACAGAGGCTGAAATGGTACGTCCGCAGCGACGTTGGTCTTGCACCAGGGAGGTACATGTACGTCGATCGGGAAGTGTCCATAGATTGGAAGGCTGTATCGATTGGAAGTGCATGCTGATACGGGAACAATGTACATATGGGGTGAAGCGGGCAAAAGCTTTGACATGCTCTCCATAGACTTGAGAGGCAATCGTACTCCCTGTGAGTCAGTCGCCCTGCGGACGGACACTATGGCTCCCGTATCAAGAGCCCGAGCCGTCCGATCGGACTTCGATATGTATGCCGGGAAGAATCTGGTCACTGAGCAACACCACCGGGATGCATACTACATGTACATGTACATTGTACAGTGCAGTGCATGCATCCCGGTGGTGCTTGCTGAGCACGTTCTCCTGGCTGTGAGCATTGATGCCTCACAGTGCAAATCGCTCCTGCCTCCCGTGAATATGTTACGGCTGTGCCCCCCAACTGCACGTTGAACCATAAACGCCTTGCTTGCCTGCTTTACTCGCCCCGAGTGAAGCCTGATCAGCGGTGACGCGCTGCTTGTAGCGCGCCGCTCCCTCGCAGCAAATCCTCTGTCTCCGAAGACCATCACTCCTGCTCCCCATACAGACGCCAAGTCAAAGTGCAACTTGAAGTCCGCGCCGCCCCGATCCAACCGCGTCATTCCGCAATTTGCGCCGTCGAGAGCAAGTCGCCACGTCCCCCTCGCCGCCCGCCGCCATGTCGCTGAGCCTGCGCGTCCTGAAGCCTCGTCGCGCCCCGTGGCGGCGCTCGCTGGCCACCGCCGCGCTGCCGCCCACGCCTTCGCCCGCCTTCCCGGATGAGTACGCGCGCGCCGAGATCGTGACGAGCAGCGTGCCCGGCCCCAAGTCGCAGCAGCAGCTCGCGCGCCTCGCCGCGCTGCAGAACACGGGCGCCATCAACTTCTTCGCCGACTACGCGGCCAGCCGCGGCAACTACCTGGTCGACGTGGACGGCAACCGCTTCCTGGATGTGTACGGCCAAATCGCGTCGCTGCCCATCGGCTACAACCACCCCAAGATCCTCGAGGCCATGGGCGACAAGGACAACCTCGCCCTGCTGGCGCAGCGCCCGTGCCTGGGCGTGTTCCCGCCCGCGGACTGGGTGGACCGCATCGACGAGACGCTGCTCAAGGTGGCCCCCGCCGGGCTGGAAGACGTCAACACGCTCATGTGCGGCTCGTGCTCCAACGAGAACGCCTACAAGGCCGTGTTCATGTGGTTCCAGACCAAGCTGCGCGGCGGCCGGCCCCCGTCCGAGCACGACCTGGAGACGAGCATGACGCACCAGCTGCCGGGTACCCCCAACTTGAGCATCTTGTCCTTCCAGGGAGGCTTCCACGGCCGCCTGCTCGGCTGCCTGTCGACGACCCACTCCAAGGCCATCCACAAGGTGGACGTGCCGGCGTTCGACTGGCCAGTGGCGCCGTTCCCAAAGCTACGATACCCGCTGGATGTGCACCAGGCTGCCAATGAAGCGGAAGAAGCGCGGTGCTTGGCTGAAGTCGAGCGGCTGCTGAAGCACAGCGCGGAGGTGACCAACGCCGAGGACTCGCGCATCGCTGGCATGATCATCGAGCCGATCCAAGCCGAGGGTGGTGACAACCACGCGAGCCCGGCTTTCTTCCGTGCTCTGCGTGACCTGGCTGCCAAGTATGGCGTGGCGTTTATCGTGGATGAGGTGCAGACCGGAGGCGGCAGCACTGGCAAATTCTGGGCCCACGAGCACTGGGAGCTCGAGAACCCGCCTGACCTTGTCACCTTTAGCAAGAAGATGCAGACGGGTGGGTACTTCGCCAAGAAGGAGTTCCGTCTCAAGGAGGGGTACCGCATCTTCAACACATGGATGGGAGACCCCACCAAGATGATCACGTTGAAAGCGGTCATGGACGTGGTTGAGAGCGACAGCCTGCTCGAGAACGTCCAAATCACGGGTGACTACCTGAAGGCCGGACTCCATCAAGTTGCAGCTGAGTTCCCGGCGCTTGTTTCCAACGTACGTGGCCAGGGGACTTACTTGGCCTTGGACTTCCCGACTGAAGCTGTGCGTAACGATTTCGTGGGCCTGATGAAGGCAAAGGGTGTCGCTTCGGGAGGCTGTGGCACCAATTCGGTTCGCTTCCGCCCCGCGTTGGTCTTCCAGCCGAAGCACGCGGCCGAGTATTTGGACAAGATGCGTGAGGTTTGTGAAAGTATCAGCAAGTCATGAGATGAGTGGCATAGAGTACCATTTCAGCAGTCGTCATGTAGGTCGAGCCTAGAAGCAAAGTCATCAACGAAGTCCGATTCTCCACCATGTTAATGCTGTCTGTAGATCTGTCAAGTGTAGCGAGTTGTTGTGGCGACTGCATCTGCAGTTAGTTGTTTATTTTCTGTGTCCTCCCGCGGTTGCAATGGACACCAGTTGGGTAGCCGCCTTTTCGAGAGCAAGGGACACATCGCAAACCTCTGCACTACTGCGAAGAGCGTTGTAACGAAGCTGCTGCCACCATGAGCGTGAGCATCAAGGTGTCCGTTCGGTGCAGGCCTTTCACGTGCGATGACAAGCTGGGCGTCGTGATGACTCAGAATGGCGAAGAGGAAGGCGATGTGGAGCTGATTAACTCCACGTACTCCACGACAAGGTTTCCCTTTAGTTACGCGTGGTGGAGCGCCTACGGCTACAAGCGTCACATCCAGGGTGACTCACTACAAGCCGACAACATGACACTTGTCGACCAACAAATGGCCTACGAAAGTGTAGGACTGAAGATCAAGACAGACCTATTGGGGGGCAATGCCGTCGTGCTTTTTGCTTACGGTCTTTCTGGCTCAGGCAAAACGTTCACTGTGTTTGGGGTGAGGTCATCGTTGTTACCCTTGATTTCAAGACTCACGTGCTAACCATGGGATACTTTTGTTGAAGCCGGATGCTGTCGATATTCCTGAGGCATGGTTCAAGCACGAGGATCCGCATCCACTGGTACGAAGAAGACATTGAAGCGAATAATTCTAAATCCTAACGTTGGTATTTTCCTGTCAGTGGGGAATCTTTCCGCGTTTGGCGTACGAATTGTTCAAGGAGAAGCAGGACGGCTGGAAGATCTCTATGAAGTATTTTCAAAACGTTGTGGACACTGTGCGGGATCTAATGTCCCCAGTAGCACAGGAACAACAGTACAAATCGGGTATGCGGAAGGATCCCGACGGGTTTACCGATATCGAGTGGTGCCAGTCAGTCGTGCTCAAGGACTGGAACGACTTGCGGAGGACGTTCATGACGGCAAATGCCAAGAAAGCTATCGCGCCAACACAGTTCAATCACCAGTCAACACGTGGCCACTGCATCATGACTCTTGAGGTGGAGAAACCTGATCCAGAGCGCGAGGGAATGAAGCAAAGAGGTCGGGTTTACGTGTGCGATCTCGCTGGCACCGAACCTGCTGGTGATATCGTGTACGCCGACTACAAAAAAATTGTGTATGATAGCGGTGAAATCGAGCACAAGTACTTGGGGCCCCACCCGGACGCGTCAAAATCTAAGGAGCTGCAGGACCAGGGCAAGAAAATCAACCTGTCGCTCACTGAAATGGCGCAATTTTTCATGAAGATGGCAGAGGCTGTCAAAGCCAACAAGCTTAAACCAGGGATGTCCATTCCTGGGTGTAACTCATATTTCCTGTGCAAGTATCTCAAAGATACGATGCTACAAGCAAGAACGTACTTGTTTTGTGCCATCCGACCGGAAGTCAAGTTCCACGGCTATACATTTTCAACTCTAGGTTTCGCCAAGAATGCCTCGGTTATTAAACTTCAGCCCAAGAAGGCTTCAACCGCTGCTAGCCCAGCAGAGCGGAAACTTATGGCTGAATTGGAGCAGATGAAGGCTCTTGTGAACCAGCTAAAGGAGGAAAACGAGCGTATTGCGAAGATGCGCCTTGCGACTGGGGGTGCTTCGAATGCTGAAGCTAATGGAGATGGTGATGGCGAAGCTTCTGGTGGAGATGACGCTGCCAGCGCTCAGGTCGCACAGTTGGCTGAGTTGCTCAACCAAAAGCAAAAGGAGTTAGAGAACGTATTGAGTGGGGGAGGTGGAGGTTCGGGCAGTGGCATGAGCGTGCAGGATGAAATGATGCAGAGGCAACGCGAAGAGTACGGCAAGCGTGGAATTCACTTGTATCATTTTGAGGCTGACACGAAGTCGCCATATCTTATCAACCTGGACGTCGATGCTTATCGGTCGAAGCGCTTTATGTTCCTGCTTGATAAGCCTAATCTCACCGTAGGACCACAGGGAGATATTCAGCCTATGTCGCTCAGCATTGTTAGTGGCCACTGCTCATTTGAGAACGATGGTGCCGAGATTTTCCTTTGCGCCGGCTCGGGAGAAGTTATGCGCAACGGGAAAAAGATTGAAAAAAGTGCACGCATCCAACTCGCGCCATACGACCGCGTAGTGATTGGAAACGAGCTCATGCTTTTCGTGTACCCGGGTCGTGAGCCTGAATGTGAACCGCCTTCGCCTGATGCGGCCGCAACCGAATATAAAGAAGCCTTACAGACAGTCGACACCTCCGCGATGAATGAGCTGCAGGAACAAATGAAAAAGTTTGAGGAAGAAAAAGCAAGATGGGAGAAGGAACGACTGGAACGGGAAGCAGCCGCAGCCGCAGCTGCGGCTGCCGCCAGTGGCAATAATGCAGATAATTCTGCTGCTGCCGAAGCTGCCGCTGCGGAGGCCGCAGCTGCAGCAGCTAAAGCAGAGGAAGAAGCAAGGCTAGCAGCTGAGAAACAGCGGGAACTTTTGGCACGTCAGGTAAATGATCAAGAGCTTCGGGAAGTGTTGCCCAAGATTGCAGAGCTCACCCAAATTGTCAAATTCCTGAACCGCGACGTGCTAAGTTTCGAGACTGCACTGCAGAGCTCGTCTATGGAAGACAAAGATGGTTCTGGCACAACTGGAATCCCGAAGGTTAAGGTCAAAGTGTACAATAAGGCCACGGATGAGACTATTTTCCTCGATGTGTTCGAGTTTGTAAAGGCCCACGCACTGCTAAAGGATGAAGTTGCATTCCTCCGCAACGCGCTTATGAACGGCCGCGAGTACGATTCACCTGAAGGCCACGATCCAATTACACTACTCTTTGACAACTCTTTCCACGTTGGCAGCGCCACTACATTCCTCGAGTATCTGCTGTACAATTTGGAGACGGAACCCGAGGAGTCACAGCTCAGTATTAAGTTGGCAGTACCACCATTCAATACTATTGGAAAACTGCAGGTAATGTGGATCCCGTTATCGTCGCCCGATCCAGAAAAACACAATGAAGACGACTTAATGGATGTTGAGAGTCCAAACGATCTCCTTGGTAAGCCCTGGACATTTAAGATTCGCATTGTCGGTGCGACAGGCCTTCCGATTATTACCGACTTGGCCTACTGTCAGTACGAGTTTCTCGGTGAACTCTTCACGACAGAGAGTGTTGAGCAGAACACGCGTAGCCCCGTTTTCAACTATGAGTTCATTCATCACGTCGATTGTGTAACGGAGCAGTTCATTGAGTACCTACAAAGCGCACGTCTTGAATTCCAGGTATTTGTGAACCCTTACATCCTCGACCCGCCGAAGGACAAGATATCGACGAAGAACCCAGCTATCGCTGCACAGCTCAGCGAAGGACATGCAGGTTCGTGTAGCGTACTATTTGAAAATGCTTCTTCTAGTTTCTCACGTTGCACTGCTGCCGTGTTTGGAATACGCAGCCAAACCAACTTATGACGACCTGCAGGCTAAGTGTGACCATCTTGAAAAAAGTCTGGCGAATGCAACGGACGATATCAAGTTCTTGACAGAATTGTACCGTACTGCTGTGGGGAGGTAAGGTGATCGCTGCATCTGTAAACCTGGGCGGACATCAGCTTATTGTTGCTATCTGTGTTCATGCAGCGATCCGCCCTCACGCTCGTTGCCAGCTCTAGCAGGATTTGAAGAAGCTCAAGTGAGCCCTACCCACTCAGCACCTTGTACCCCCCGAAAGAAAATCGAGCTCGCTAAGGCAAACGACGAGCGTCTCAACAGCCCGACAAAGGAGTTGAGTGCTTCGGTCACACCAGAGTCCCAGTAGACTCGAATTAACCTTCCTAACAAGCAATTGCCATAATATCCATATTGATCGGTCACACCAGAGGCTCGGTTGTCCCGAACCAACCTTCGTAACAAGCAATTACCATAATATCCATAGTGGTGGGTTACGCTTTACCACCATCGTTTCAATGCATTTCGCGCGTGATCAAAATTAGCCTCCACTGCCCATATTTTTAGTCGAGCTCGGCATGTTTGCGACGTCTGAGCAAGAGGCGCAGTTAGCTTTGCAGCTGAAAACAGTTAGTCGCAATGGAGGAGAAACAAGAGGTTGGAGTTGTTGAGCCTATAGCTGCAACCAATGCAAAAACCATGGAGTCTCAAGTTGAGGTCGACGACATTCATCTCGATGTGAACCTAAACCACGTTGATTTCTCAATGCAGGCTGGCCACGAGACTCCATCTCGAAGACAATCAGTGAACTCTGCTCCAGTGTCACCTTCCACAAGCCCTACAGGCCGAAAAGCTTCCGTGAGCCTCATGACCATGGGCCCTCCACTTAAAATTCTCGTGGCTTCCTGGAACGTGGGCAACACAATGCCACCAAAAGACTCGAAACTCTTGAGCGACTGGATCCCGGAGGGTGGTGATGACTATGATGTTATCGCAGTTGGATTGCAGGAGAGTACCTACAAGAATGAAAAGGTATCGGAAAACCTGGTGAGAACAGATAGCTGGCGCAACGCGAGCTCCAAGGCTGAAGACCAGGATGAGGAAGAAACTGATATGGACCCTCCTCTGGATAGCGTTGTTGATGGCACTGAGGTTGAAGAGGGCGAAGAAGATGAAGAAGATGAGGAATATGAAAGCGAGGGGAAGATTGATGAGCTTGGAAACAGATCCTCGATAAGGCGATCCGGTGTCCACAAAAGCTCTTCAACCACGGACGAGAATAATAGCCCCAGTAGCGAGGCTATAAGGACTAGTCGTGCCGGCGGTCAGTTTAATAGTTCAACCTCGGAGCAGAACAATGGTAGTACGATTGGTCCCAACAAGTCCTCGGATGTGATCGTGAAGCGATCACGTACAAAAAAATCGATGCGTAAGATGACCAGAATGGTTCGTCAGCTAAGCAGTAACCTGCGTGATACGATGGGAGACGCACTCGACTACCCGTTTAGCAAACAAATCTACTTGCACCTTGGAGAAAGTTATGTGCTGGCTGGAAAGGTGGAGCTAATGGAGATGAGATTGTTTATATACGTTCATGAACGTAACAACGTTTGCGACGTGGAGAAACTTGCAGTACCGACAGGCTTGGGAAGTGTCATCGGCAACAAGGTACCCACCCCACGCGTAAGCTCAGTTATTGTGGGCCCTTCTAATTGCACGGTGCATCTTCTACCATGATTTTTAGGGTGGCCTGCTTTTTAAGTGTGTTGTTGAAAACACGTCTCTATGCTTTGTTAGTTGCCACTTGGCTGCGCACCAAGACCAAAAGTTTCTTGACAAGCGCAACAGCGATGTAACCTCTACTACTGTCAAATAACTTATGATCACCGCTATACTCACTGGATGCTTCTTTACTGTCTTTTTGATATAGTGTGCTACAATTCTCGGCTCGCAGTTCGGACAAAAGAATGTGTCAATCGACCATCAGTTCGACCACTGCTTCTGGTTTGGTGATCTCAATTACCGAGTGGACTTGAATTACACGGCACCGCGGCAACGTAACCACGAAAAACACTGCGCTGAGGTGATGACGCTTGTGCGTGCCAAGAAATGGGCTGCGTTGAACCAGAACGATCAACTTAAACATCAGATTGAGCACAAGACGGCACTCACTGGGTGGGAGCTACCACCGGCGCTTTTTCCACCTACATTCAAGCGAGTAAGACACAGCCTCGAAGAGTACTTGGTACGTCTTGCACGCTTGATATCTTGAATTCGTTCGTCTCACAAAATTTTGGTACTTTGTAGCTAGAGCGTATTCCATCCTACTGCGATCGTGTATTATACAAATCGCTACCGGGGCTGCGTGGTAACATTAAGCTACAACGCTTTTCCTGCTATGAAGCAATTGCAACCAGTGATCACAAGCCCGTAGCGGCTTCGTTTCAAGTTTGTCGGACGCCACTCATTTGCTCTGGCATAGCAGAAAAATCGACGGCTATCGAAATCATTGACCTCGCCGGCAAAGACCTGTTGGGGCTTGACTTGGCGGGATTAAGTGATCCTTATGTGAAGTTTTACTCGGCGCCAAGTAACGCGGTGCAAGTAGACGCAAACGGAAGCCACCCGAGCACGTCCACGATATCGAACACGTGCTCGCCCAAGTAAGTTCTTGCTTAATGACTGTCAATTTCATTGGTTTTGCTCAACTAACCTTGGGCTGGACGGGTAAAGGTGGCGAGACGACCAAGTTCCCAAACTGTTCGTGTTGTGTGACAATGAGCGCGACGTGAAGCGTGTCCATTTGACCTTGGTCGTCATGGACTACGACGCCACTTCCAAAGACGACCTGATGGGTAAGTTGACATGTGAGGCGTATTACCAGCTCGGGAGTTGACACTTGGATTCATGGGTTTCTGTAAACCCATTAGGTGTTGCATCGGTGTCGCTGGAGAAGTTCTGTCAGAACCGGCCACGCTTTCTGCCTTTCGAGGTGCCTGTCACCCTGCACGGGAAGGCTGCTGGTACTCTCACCGGCAAGATCCGTGTTACTTTGCCGCACCAGGCCACTGCATCTACAGAGGAAGCAGGACCTCAACTCATTCGAGTGGCCGGATGCCAGTGCACTGTCTCGTAGGCACACGAACCGGGAGGAAGAGAAGTAGACTCATGACATGACACTCATTGACAAACATGTTGAGATTTACACTTCCAGCAACACAGCAAGAAGCGAGCATTTGCCACTGTCTCCTTGGTGTGTGCTCGTTTCACTCACTCGTGTTCATAGTTTGCGACAACCTCGAAGCGCAGCAGGTCGTGGTCCTCGAAGAGCTCCTCTAGCCGCATTCGGGCCTGTCCTAGAATGAAGACTGCGCCAACGAGTCGACTTCCACGCGCTACAATGCCGCGGTAAAATCTTCGCACTCCTCCTTCGCGGTAGATTCGCCTAGCTGTGGCAAGCACACCAGGGCCTCGCCCCGTGGGCAGCTTCATTGCCTCACCTTGCATGACGGTCTTAATAGTGTCCACAGGCTGCGTCAAGGGAACCACGACGAGTCCAGCAGCCAGACTCCCCGCGATGGAGGCTGATGCCTTTTGCGACGCCGTAGCAGAGTCGTAGTGACCGAACGTCTGAGGCCTCAAGCGGTGCACCTCGCGCGTGAACAGCGGACCCAACGCCAAGTACCCTGCACACCACACTGCGTCTCGCAGCGCGGTGGCCGGGTAGCCCCGCATGAGTCTCGTCACCCCGTGGGTCTCCACCACGGCCTTCACCGTTGCGCCAAAGCTGCGTCCGTTGTTCTGCTGCACCGTCATGACGAGTTCGGCGGGGCCCGTGATGGCCGCTGCCGCTGCCCCCGACGCCGTGCTGCAGAGCACCTTGGCTTGGTCCGTAGGCGCCGAGTCAGCCCCGCTTAGCACTCGTAGCAGACGTCCGTTGATGGCGAAGCGGATGGCACTCACTGGTGCAATGGAGGACAAGGACACGCCCAGGCCCCGGTAGAGCGCCGGAACCGACCGCGGAACGGGGCTACCTTGCTGCACCGCGTTCTTGACGCCCACCCAGGGCTGCTGGATGGTCATCTCGATCATGCCGGCCAGGGACCCCACAGCCCCATTCTGCAGCGCCGTGAGACGCTGGGCGCGCTCCGTCATCTTGCCCGCGAATCTGCAATTGACGCCAAGGTGAAGCGGATACCGACCGAGGTGAACCTGTTTGCGCACCGGCACGCAGCACCGCGCCGCCAGCGAATCGCAGTCCCGCGATGGCCACCGTCAGCAAAACTCTGCGCTGCACCTTCCCGTCGACTACTGCAACGGAGACGTGCTGCACCCTTCGGACACCAACGTTTAACTGCACCGTCGTGGTAGAGCGCGACGGGATCGTGTTGACACATTGCTCGGCTGCGGGTATCGACTCGAGCTCTATGGGGAACGGAACGCCTACGAGGTGACCTAGAACTTGAGCAGCGCGTGCTCCTCGAAGAGCTCCTCGAGCCAGATGCGCGACTGCCCCAGGATGAAGACGGCGCCGACCAAGCGGCATCCCCTCGGCACGATGCCGCGGTAGAAGCGCGGCAAGCCTCCTTCGCGGTAGATGCGCGCGGCGGTGGCGAGCGTGCTGGGCGCGCGACCCG
>BSXT01000870.1:0-51103 GCA_030267785.1 Phytophthora fragariaefolia | reverse complement strand
CGGCCCACTACATTAGAAACAAGCCTCCTGCCCGCGGGCACACCCCGGCGCCTCGTGCCAGCCTTCGAGCAGGACCCCGAGGACCGTCGCCTATATATTTGCGCGCTGCTATTTATCCACCGACACTACAGTATCATTATCACCGCTGGCCGGCCAGCACACCACTGCATAGACCTTCGACCCCCAACTTCAACGCCCTCCAGCACACACACACAGCCCAGCCAGCTCGTCCAAGGAAGACGACCGACACAATCGACTCGCAACAGCCGAAGCGCCCACCCAGCCAGCCGAACAGACCCGCGACGCCAGCAGATCCGCGCAGCGTCCCCTGTCCATTCCTCATCGCATGGCGCTGACGTGGAGAGCGAGCTCGCCATTCGGCCTGCGTCTGTGGCGGACCTTTTTCTGTTGAAGTTGCTGCGCTCGTCTAAACATGGTGTGGCGCACACGGCGTGTGTGGCCCACGTCTAATCAACCTGCGACTTGCGATGGGACGTCACAGTTAATGCTAGGCGGATGCTGGATTGGGCCCATTTTCTATATAGGGCTCACATGAAAATAAATCAACCCCCACTTCTGATCCACTGCGTCTGCGCTGTTTAACGGTCCCCACAGTGCCGACGACCATCACTCCTCCGTGAAGTTGCACCACGCAACCACGCACGCACAACCCCCGGCGCTGAGATCCCGCGCCCTCCCCACATCGGAATTCGCTCCGCCGCGCGCACGTCGACCGGCCAGCCAGAGAAGAAGATCGTCGCCATGCTGCGCTCCTGCTCCTTGCGCAAGGCCTCCGCGCTGACCTCGCGCCGCGCCCTGAGCGCCACGCGCGCCATGTCGTCGCTGCCGTCGTTCGCCACGGTGGACCCGGACTTCAGCGGCGCCAACCCCACGGACGGGTTCAACCTGGGTACGTGCTGGCGCCTCGAGTGGTCTCTTGGTGAGGGGTTCTGTGAGTCGCTGACGCTCGTGCGTGCTGTGTGCAGTGAACGGCAAGTGGACCAAGACGGCCAAGACCGAGACCATCGTGGACCCCCTGAACGGCGAGGCCTTCATGACCATGCCGCTGACGCAGAAGGACGAGCTCGCGCCCTTCGTGGAGAGCATGACCAGCTGCCCCAAGCACGGCCTGCACAACCCGCTGAAGAACGTGGAGCGCTACGTCATGTACGGCGAGATCTGCGCCAAGGCTGGCGCCCTCTTCCGCGAGGAGAAGGTGGCCGACTACTTCGCCAGGCTCGTGCAGCGCACCTCACCCAAGAGCTACTTCCAGGCTCGCAACGAGGTCAAGGTGACGGGCAAGTTCCTCGAGAACTTCTCCGGCGACCAGGTGCGATTCCTGGCGCGCTCGTTCGGCGTGCCAGGCGACCACCAGGGCCAGGCGAGCCACGGCTACCGCTGGCCGTATGGCCCCGTGGCGCTGATCACGCCCTTCAACTTCCCCATTGAGATCCCGGTGCTGCAGATGATGGGCGCCCTTTTCATGGGCAACAAGGTGCTGCTGAAGGTAGACTCCAAGGTGTCCATCGTCATGCAGGAGACTCTGCGCCTGCTGCACGAGTGCGGCATGCCCATGACTGACGTGGACTTCATCAACTCGGACGGTGCCGTGATGAACGACCTGCTACTGCAAATCAAGCCGCGTAACACGCTTTTCACGGGGTAAGCTGCCATGCTTTGAACGTTGCTCGAGAAAGACTCTTGTCTAACGTAAACGGTGTATTTGTACAGATCGCAGGCTGTTGCTGAGAAGCTTGCCAAGGACCTGAGCGGCCGTATCAAGCTTGAGGATGCCGGCTTTGACTGGAAGGTGCTTGGCCCTGACGTTCGCGACTTTGACTACGTTGCATGGACTGCGGATCAAGTACGTTAGCGTGTGTTACTGTCACCAATGGTAGTCGCTGTATGCTAACCAATGCATCTTCTTCTAGGATGCGTATGCCTGCTCGGGACAGAAGTGCTCGGCCCAGTCAGTGCTTTTCATGCACAAGAATTGGGTGAACGCTGGTCTTGAAAAGAAGCTTGCTGAGCTTGCTGCCCGCCGAAAGCTGTCGGACTTGACCATTGGACCTGTGCTGACGGTTACTACGAAGCGTATGCTCGACCATGCTGCGGCTCTGTTGAAGATTCCTGGCGCTCGCGTTGCGTTTGGCGCTGAAGAGCTTGAGAACCACACTATCCCGACGAGGTATGGTGCGGTTAAGCCCACCGCTATCTACGTTCCGCTGAAGGAGTTTGTTAAGCCTGAGAACTTCGAGCTGGTCACCACGGAGATTTTCGGCCCGTTCCAGGTGGTGACCGACTACGAGGATAGCGAGCTGCCGCTTGTCTTGGATGCGTTGGAGCGCATGGAGGCTCACCTGACTGCCGCTGTTGTCTCGAATGACCAGCACTTCAGTAACGAAGTGCTTTCAGCCACGGTGAATGGCACAACCTACAGCGGCATCCGTGCAAGAACCACGGGCGCTCCTCAGAACCACTGGTTCGGTCCGGCCGGAGACCCGTGCGCTGGTGGTATCGGCACGCCGGAGGCGATCAAGCTCGTGTGGTCTTGCCACCGTGAGATTATCAACGATATCGGCCCCGTTCCTGCTAACTGGACGATCCCTGAGGCGACCTAAGGTGTTGTTTGCATAATGGTTGGTGACCTTGCAGCGTGACGCAATGTAAATAAATTTGCACTGATCAAATATTGCCTCGGTAGAAATCATTGTTTGGTGATGTTTGTTTCTTTTGCGGTCGTGCCGAGTGTTGACTCAACACTGTTGAGTCCAGAGGTCGAAATCGCGATCTCGGGTAAATCCGACTTCGGCTAAAATTCGGGTACTTAAGTACCCGAAACCAACTTCGGGTGGGTGCAGGCATACCCGATCCTAACAATAGTGAAGAATATAAACACGGTCAAGCACTTTGCTCTTAGTGGAACTATCGGTAGGAGCTGCAGCACCTACTACTACATGTAGTACTTAAAAGTACTACATTATTGAGTACTTCGAAGTAATAGGCATCTGAGCACCGAAGTCGATAGTATGCTGTGTAGCACTTCCGAGAGCGACACAATCAATAAGGCTAATGATACGAAACCCCCTATTCTCTGCGAGAACTGGATTTGATAGAGAAGCTGCAGCTATTTTAGATACTTGAAGTACTTCTGCAACAGACAGAAAAGGAGGATAATAAACCAGCCTTCATTTTGTAGGATAGAAGTAACACCAAGGCAGGCTGCCGGAGACAATCTTGACACGTGTATGAAACAAAAGAAGGAATCCATTCGTATCTCTTAAAAATCACTCCGGGCAAGTGTTTGGTTACATTCCATCTAACGGGAATAAAACTTTCAAAAACTTTGAGTATTTACTTGTTATATCCTTGCTGCTATTGCTGCCGAGTAGATGCGAGCAAATGTAGGGTGTGCGGGTATATGCTCCATGAAAATCGTTATGCGGTGTTCTGGCGAAGCATCGAAAAACGCTCGGCCAAAAGGCACGAGCACTAAGGCTAAGAAGACACCACCGGCAGCAAACGCCAAAAAGCTCGTCAAGTCCAAGGACACCTTGTTGGACATAAAGCGATCGAACTCAACTAGCGAGAGAATCGCGATCAGAGGGCTGTCGGGCTGAGTCGAAAAGCAACCCCCACTCCATACTCACCACCCACAGTCTGCCTCCACCCAGACGTTTGCTTCTGTTGTCGCGTACATGTACAGAAAGCATATGTCCACTCAACGAGCACGACCAAGAATTAAATAAAAGTACCTAAGTACCTGATGCAAGGATTGGAATCGCCGCGATCGCCAGGGTTGTCTGCAAAAAGCAATAGTTTGCTCCAATCCCAGATAATTATCAGATAGTATTCAGAAATATTCACAAACTTACTTCTTCGTAGAAACTTGCTGCCTGGTAGATGTACGTACTCGAGCCAGACTGTGCATTCGGTGTACTCACTTCTACAAGCTAAGTAGCAGTTGAACGATGATTAGACACTTTACCACACACAACTGATCACGCAAAATAGTCTTAATATCCTCAGTTTCTGCTGCGCAGCATATTAAGAGAGAACTGGAAGAACACACCGTCGAGCCGTAGCACAAGACCATGTCAGCACGAGGGGAGATAAAATTTGCCTCGTCCACTATGGAAAAAGAGCTTAATACTTGAGCCAAAGCTGACTGTCGAACTGATTCCGCAGGGTATGGTGCCAGTCGTCAGGCACTGGAAATCAGTGCCATCCGACTGCAGCCATTCTAGCTCGGCGAAACTGCAAACTTGGTAGAAGGCGAGGCTTTGCACGCTGACAATTCGACGACGACTGCTTTGACAACTACGCCAATGGAGCCACCCTTTGGGACCTTCACGGAGATTGCATCCTCTGGCCGATTACAGCGCATCGGACGGTGCTCATCGTTAGCGGTGTAGTAGCATTATCACTAAGTTGTGAGTATGACATTGCAAGCGAGGAAACCCCGAATGCAAGGGTGATTCGCAGCATTCAGACTTTACCGGTATCGTCCTCTAACCTAACCTGCCTCTAATCTGAGCTTCAGCATTAGCACAGGTCGGAGCGCGAAGTCGGACAAAGAGCAGCATAAAATAATCAAGCAAACTGCGTAAACCGTGTTGTTACGCATCAAAAGAAAATCTAGTTACTGTTGAGTGGGAATGCTACGCATTTACAGTTCCTCCAGCTCCCAGGCGGAGGTCTGGTTCGCTTCAGTCTCGGACAAAAGCTGCGGCGTGGGCTCATCCTCTTTCATGGCCAGATCGTCGAGCAACTCGTGCAGCTCCACAGCTGGAGCGCCAACATCGTCCTCCTCCATGGCATCGTCATCCTCCACCGGCTTCGTCTGCTTGGTTTCATCCTTGTACAGATTGATCTGAGAGCGCATCTCCTTGTCCTCCTCCAGCTCGTCTAGGAACTGTTCATAATCCTGCTCCTCCTTAGACAGATCGGCCTTGCGAACAGTGCTCGCCTGCTCGACACCTTCCATCTTTTTCAGCTTCCAGTTACGCGCACGCTTCTGGATACGGCGCGGGAACATCTTCTTCACGAGCACCACGTCGGGTAACGACATGCCCGACTGTGCAAGAGGCACTAGATCGGCATCGTTGAACACTGCAGAAGTAAGGTCGTAACCACGAGCCGAGTCACCGACGTGCAGAATCATGCCAAGGTGACTCACAGTACGGAAGCGCGTGTCATTTACACCGAAATCCGAGTCGCGAACAACCTCCATTTCAGCCAGGCGAGTCTTGCGGGTCACTCGAATGGCACGGCCGCCACCGGAAGGAATCGCCATTGGGTTTGAGTCCAGAATCGTGAAGTCCGTCATTGCCTTGATAGATCGCAGTGCACGGAACGGGTAGCGCCAGTATTTCTCCGAGTCGATCTCCGCGACTTGGGTCGTGAATGGGTCCACCACGTGGATCGAAGATGTCACGGACTGAACAAGGCAAAGGCAAGACATGTTGCCAAGCATACGAGCGAGCTTCACCGGTAACAGAACCAAGTCGTCCTTGCAAACAGGTGCAATTTCCACCGCATACGTAAACTTGTAGTTGTGCGTGTTGCTGTGGTTGTCTGCCGAGATCAACTTCTTGGCCGTCTTCATCTTCATGGGGACGGACTCCTGCAAGAAATCTACGAAACGCAACGCGTGGTTGCGCTCCGAAAAGAAAAAGTCAACACCGTCCGGGTGAGACTCGATGTTCGTGGTCTTTTCGTGAGCGCGGTGCTTGAGGATGAGCTGCTCCAGGAAGAAGAACGTGCGCTTGTGGTCCACGCGCTGGCGCACCTGCACCACGGCGCGCCACGACTGGTTGGCGAAGGAGGCCTGGCAGGCGTCACACTGCTGGTTGCGCACGACGAACGTGACCACAAACGACTGCTGCATGATCATCTTGCTCATGACCTCCTTCTGCACCGTGAGCTTGAGCTTGAGGCGGCGCGAGTGCGGCTCCGTCCAGATCCAGTTGGCGTCGATGAGCTTGACGCGGTTGAGGTTGTTGATCTTCTTGAGGCACATGGCCAGCAGCTCGCGGGACTCGAGCTCGGCGGCCACCCAGGGCGGGCGCGACCAGCGCATGCAGCCGCGGCACTGGTGGATGATGACCTCCTTGGGGATGCCCTCGGTCACGTCGACCTGCGACTTGAGGCAGTTGACGCACGTGTTGGCGGCGTTGGCCACGATGGGCGTCGCGCACATGCAACACAAGCTGCAGCAGCACGAGAGACGTCAGCAGACCGGCATTGACACGCAAGCGGCTGCAGCCCAACTCCGTCCCGGGCTTGCAACGCTACGATACAGGGACACAGTCGCATCATGGCCGAGCAAGTGGCTTACATGGTGGGCATCTGGCTCGTCATGGCGCTCATGGTGGCGCGGCGGGGGGGTCGGGGGCGTTGATCAGCTCCGCGAATGGGTGGACGCGTCGGAGGCCAATGGACGTGGGCGCCACTGGGCAGATGGCTACACTCGGGCGTGCGCAGTCCTCGCGACACCATTGGCTGAAAATCCGTCGAGGGCCCAACAGCCAGCGATCGGGTCAGTTGGCGATTTCTCCCGAGACCCACGCAGAGCCGAGGCGACGATGGACGGCGGAGCGACCCCCGCGGCCGGCGCGGCCGGCACGAGCGCGAGCGCGGCCATGATCAAGGACCCGGAGATCAAGTACATCTGCGGCGACTGCGGCATCGTCAACTACCTGTCGGCGCGCGACCCCATCCGCTGCCGCGCGTGCGGCTACCGCATCATGTACAAGGCGCGCACCAAGCGGCTCATCCAGTTCGAGGCCCGGTAAGCGCTTGCAGCGCCGACTACAGCAGCTGCAGGATGCGAGAGCAAGTGGCGGGTGGTCGACGGCACTCGCAGCGGAGACTCGAGACGGCAGCGCAGCTGAGTGGGAGCGCGGCGTGGCGCATGGCGGTAGATGCATGGCCTTCTCTAATAAATATGTTGCACCTCTCGACGGCGCGCTGCTGATCTCTGCTTGCTTTTTTTGCTGAGGAGAAGGCTGGGGAGGTGGACGTGACGGAGTAAGGAAAGCGGCTTCCGTCTATTTCGTGGGGTCTGTCGCTGCTACAATCTATCTAATGTCAAAAAGGCTCACAAGCCCGTGAACGCGAGCTGCGTGAGCGCCGGAGACTCCTTCCAGACGCGAAGCGCGCGCTGCTGGACGCGCGTGGCGTCGGCGAACAGCGCCAAGCGCTCCGAGAGGCAACGCACGTACTGCACCCAGACCTCCTCCAGCTCCGAGCCGAACAGCTCCACCAGCTTTTCGAACAGCTTCTGCACCTGCGCCACGTTAACCGACGTGGCCGAGGTCTCGATGTCCACGCACAGCGACAGGAACGCGCGCGTCTCTGAAGTGGGCAGCAGCTGCTCGTCCACCATGAACTTGGTGTACAGCGAGCGAACCTGCTCAATTGAGTGCTGCGTGGATGCCCAAGTCACGTACTGCTGACGAACCGCGCTCCAATGTGCCGATCCACGCTTCTGTGCACCAAGGGCGTTCTTATAAGCCTTCTCAATGACAGTCGGAGACTCTGCGCTACTGATAAGGAGCTGCACAAGACGGTTGTGAATAGCAAACTGCGCGTCGAAATCCTCGGTCACAATCTTGGTCAGTGCCGTCTTCAACACCGACACGGCAGTGCTCAACGGATTGGTGGTATCTGTCTTAGAGATAGACCCACGCGACGTGCGTCTGCGCTTAGCAGAGGGTGAACGGCTAGTATTCGACTCTTCGTAATCCGTGTGAAGGACGAGTTGAGACTGCAGAAGCCAGACCTCTGATGACTGCGGGAGGCACTCGTCGCAAACTTTGCGCACAACCATGAGCGCGTCATTTGTACCGTCCGTGCGGTGAATCAGATCAACATACTTGATAGCAAGAGACGGAGAGGTGGAGCTTGATGTCGAGAAAGCGAATTCTTTGAGCTTGGCACGTGCGTACTCGAGCAGGAACGCGGTTTGGCTGGGAGACGCCAAGCGCGCTACAAGCCAGTCGGCAAACAGTTTCTTCATCGAGATTGTGTCTAGCTGCGTCACGCTAGTCTCAAAGTTATGCACAACCAGCAGCTCGGCTTGGCGCTCAGCCTCGGACACATTAGCGCCGTCAACCTCGGACGAATCGCCCGTATGAGCGGCAGTGCTTTCCTCAATCGCCAAAAATGGGCGCAGTGCCTTGGCGGTATGCACCTCTTCGCTCTTGGGGAAACTCTCCAAGCAGTTCTCCAGAATAAAGTCCGACAGCTCAGCAGCCGTGTGCACTCCGAACAGGTCGCGGATCTCCACAAAATTGAGTCGGAACGCAACGTCGTCCGGGATGGTCGCGACAGCGTTCGAGTACACAATCTTGGCAATAGCTCCCTGCAGGACAAGCTTCCGTGCGTTCATCTTGGCTGCCATTCCCTCGGATACCTCCTCCTCGGTCACCTCCTTCTCTTCGGGGAGCTCATTAATCAGCACAGTCGATCCGTCATCCTCCGTCTTCTCCACCTCCTCGTCCAGACGCAGCACCTGGCGACGCATCGCCAGCTTCTGCACGTACAGCAGCTCGAGACGGAAGTACTCGAGCCAGAGCTTCTGGTTGTGCTTGTTGAGGCGGATGGCGCGCTGCATGAGCACGCGCGCCGAGTCGACGTTGAGGTTGACGCCAAACTCGTAGGACGCCGCCTCGATCCAGAGCTCGGCGCTGCGCGGGTGCGACTGCAGCGCCCTGGAGAAGACGGCGGACAGCACGCGGCTGCTCCCCTCGCGCTTGCAGAAGGCCACGTACTGCAGCCAGAGCTCGACGCTGCCGCGGTGCTTGAACAGCACGCGGTCGAAGATGTTGTGCACGCGCTTGACGCCCGCCGTGTCGCCCAGCGTGACCTTGACGAGGCCCATCCGCTCTTTGCGCGCGGCGCGCAGCGCGTCCAGCTTGAGCTCGTACTCGACGTAGCGCATGGCGTCGATCTTGCGCAGCGGCACGCGCTGCAGCGCGTACTCGAAGCCGCGGCGCCGGTCCACGATCTGGCGGATCTCGGCGGCCGAGAAGATGCGGCGCGCCTGCAGGTCCTCCAGCTCCGGCACCATCTTCTCCATCGTGATCTGCACCGTGTCCGCCATGGCTGCCGCTCTCTCTCTCTCTCTCTCTCTCGCTCTCTCTGCGACTGCGCGGGCCGCCGGCCAAAGTGGAAGTGATGCGGGATTGGTTGGGCGCGGGCGTGGATCGCACTTAGTCGGATCCATGTACCGTTATTGTGGTACTGCGTGGTGGCGCTGGGCTGTGTCACTTGCTCCATTGCCAATACGAACGGTGCCATGTTCCCCGAGGACCGCTTCCACCCGCTCGGGCCCGACGCCGACCGCCTGCACGACGACCTGCTGGAGGCCGCGGAGCTGGAGAGCGCGCCGCGCACGTCCACGGAGCTGGGGGCGGCGCTTGTGCTGCACCAGTTCCTGCCGGCCTGGGACGTGCAGGCCTATCTGCGCGTGGCGGGCCTCCGCCTGCACGTGCACAACTCCAAGTACCCGCTGTACGAGGCCACAGGTGCGGCGATAGACAGATGGATGCTGTGCGTGGTGCAGAGCTGTGCTGCGACTGACGCGGAAGCTGCGCAGGCGAGCTGCCCCAGCTGAGCGACGGCAACTTCCTGCTGCCCAAGGACGAGATCATCATGCACCTGCAGACGGTGCGTGGCTGGACACGAGGGTTGCTGCTCGGGGTCCGTTGCTGTCGGGGCTGACTGACGAGGCTCTGTGCTACTGCTGCTGCTGCAGTTCCACAAGGACATTGACGAGTTCTTGAGCGACGCGCAGCGCAGCGAGTCGTACGCGTACCGGTCCATGCTCTCGGAGAAGCTGCAGCGCGTCATGCTCTACTGCCGCTGGGTGGACTCGGCCACGTACCGGGAGGTCACGCGCCCGCACATGAAGCGTAACATCCCGTTTCCGTTGAACCTCTTCTTACCCAAGAAGATGCACCTGGACACGATGGAGAAGCTCCGTATGTTTGGCATCGCGACCAAGGAGCAGGCCTACGTCATTGCCCGCGACTGCTACACGGCGCTCAACACCAAGCTGGAGACCGCTGGGACGCCCTACTTTTTTGGAGAACAGCCGAGCGCCCTGGATGTTGCGGTGTTCGGTCACATTGTTGACGCTCTCGGCAACACGCAGCTGGCTGCGACGGTGCATCAGCATGCCCCGCTTCTCATTACGTTGTCGGAGCGCATTCGCGACGCGTACTTCGGTGCTCCTGGCGAGCAACCCACGAGTCTTAGTGAAGAGGCTATTTACTCGGAAAACGATGCCAACTACTTCACCAACACCCCCCTCGGTAGTGACTTCATGAAGAAGGTGTCAAAGCCCCTCCAAGTAGCTTTCCTCAAGCCTTATCGTAGTCTAGACTGGAGTCGCCGCGAATTAGCCTCGGAGATTGTCCAGAAGAGGCGTGAAAAGGACGCCGAGAATCGTGATGCTGCAGCTGAAGAGCAGGACAAGGCGTTTGAGAAGGGTCCCCGCAACGTTATCATCGGTGCTATCGCTGCGCTAGTTTTGTATGCAGTAGCTGCGCTGCCTCTAGCTTTCCAGTTCAGCGATGATGATGACGATGAGTATGATGACGACGAGGACGACGAGGACGACGAGGAATAGAAACCACCCTGAAACACGCATCAATAGGAACTTGGCTTTTTGATCTGTACAAGTATTGCCCAGGTCTCAATAACGATAAAGGAATGCATTTAACCCCAAGTGTGACTATCCTGTTCAGGTTCGCGTTAGGATTCGACGATTAAAATCTGAGTGCCACCTCCTTTCAGCTGCCGAATCGATTTCAATAACTTTAACTTACACGGTGCCATGTACAAATAAAAAGGCGAGCGATGCGGCGGTTCCGCTTTGCATGAGTGCTTCTTGCTGATGCGATGGATAACAAGCCCATTGTGTTATCATAGATCCACGGTGTCATCTGACGCCATTCACCCACAGCATCAGCTTCCGTTATCCTGAGCGTGCGTGCAAACGATGGAGAGCACGTACCTCCCGAGATTATGTCAACTGTCTGATCAAGCAACTCGTCGTCGGTTGGGTCAAGCGCGGATAATGATACTTTCTCGAGAAGCCCGTCGAAGCGTTGTTGGTCATCTAAGCTAGATAAATCCTATAGGTACCAAAACACGCACATGTAGTTAGATCAGTAAATTCGGGTTCATCCACGAAGAAGCCCTGCTCGTACGCTGACACTGTTGAAAGATACCATTGACTCGACGGCACTTTTCCATCCCTTCTGCATGATCGCCTGCCGCGCTTGACGCTCTTTATTGGCCTCCAGCTCTTTTGTGAGTAATGCCTGACCAGGAGACGGAGCAGACGACAACGTCATCCCCTGTTTGTCTCGCTCTTGCAGCATTAATCGAAGTCGTTGTTGGTGGAACAGCTCGTACGCTGAAGCATGGCCTTCAGTCATGATCATCTGAGACCGCGGAGTTTGTGAAGAACCCCATTCTTCCCGTGGCGTATTCAATCCTTTTCCTCCTGCAGCTGCAGCTGAAGAAGGTGGAAGGCCAGCGTTCGACCCATTCATCCCATTGGGCCCACCATTAGCGTTATTGATGCTACTGGAGGCGACACCAGCGTTAGTAGTCGGTACTACCATATGCTGGGTAGCTGGACCCGACGGAGTACCCATGGAGACCACTCGAGGGTGAAGCGGTGCACCACTGAATCCTTGGTGCACAGCAGGGGGATGCTGATGATGCGGCTGATATTGTGCGTTGGCCATTGCAATAGCCATTGCCTGGGACGAATAAGTAGTAGGTGCTGGGGGCATCGATAACGACTGTTGCATCGAAGATGATACCTGGAACACACGAAATGCAATTGTTAGATCTTGAAACTCACTCGCACGCACTTGAGGTTATTTGACTTACTGGCATCGGCATCGACATCTGCATTTGCATATGCATTTGACTTGACGTCGGAAAACTTGTTGGCACCACATAGTTGTGCATCATAGCCATGTTTTGCTGCATCGCAAAGCCAGGTGGATACTGGTACGATGACGGAACTTGTTGAGGCTGAATATGTTGATGTTGTTGCAGTGACATTTGTTGTGGCTGAATATTCACGTTGAACGCTCCCACCCCTCCATCCGCCATCGCGTAGACAGAGGATGCAGGTTGCTGATTGCCAGGTGCGATGCCGGTTATAAGCTGATTGGGGTTACCGGGATACAGTGCGTTACCAGCATGAGCCCCTGGGTTTGGGTGGAAACGTTGGCTCATCTGGAAGTTGTGAATCGATGCAGCGACCAGATCATTCACATTGTGTGGTGTGCCTGAAACACCCATTGCTGCCACTATGTCCGATTGCGAAGCCGAAGATAAAACCTGCGTATTCTTCACGAATACCGTACTTGGCATATTCCCTACAGAAGTCCCGGGTGTCGTTGCGTCGGTGATTGCCTTGGTTTCCGGCGCAGCTGCTATTTCCACTTTCACATTTGAGTCTGGCTCTGCATCTGCCACTGGGATTTTCTGTTGCGTTGGGCTGGCCTTAGATAGCTTGGGTTTGGGTCGCTCCACATCGGCTGGGGAAGACGATGCTGTGCTTACAGTATCACTCGCGGGCGAGGCAGAGACAACCGCCGTTGTTTTCTCTTCTTTTGAGGCTGCTCGTCGCCCTCGCATCAGTGATTTCCAGCGAATTTTAACTGCATCTTCTGTCCGGCCCTGTTGGATGATAAATTGAAAGCATTTAATGTAAGTAACTAATCGGACGAGCCATGTTCATTCCGGCTAGCACACACCATACCTTAAGCTGTTGTGCGATAATGGACCATCGGTTACCAAGCTTAGCCTGCATTTCAACAATAATCTTGTCTTCATCTTCTGTGTACGACCTGTGAGAGGGAAATAGAGGGCATGGTGAGGAATGCATCCAGTGCTTTGACAGCAAAAGTTCCTCCGTGGACTTACCCCTTATTGATGTTTGGGTCCAGGTGGTTACACCATCGCTCTCTGCATTGCTTGGACCTGGGTCGCAAAAACGATTAGCACGCGACTGGAAACCCTCCACCTGCCAGAGAACTCACGTTCGTCCAGGTATGAGGGAGGCTACTTGTCCCCAGTTCTTTTTGCCTTCGGCAACCAGCTCCCGCAGCTTGGCGTCTTCCTCGGGAGTCCAATGGCCCTGCACACCAAAGAGCATCGCCGCGTGAGCAGATCGCGCGAGCACATTCCACCCCCCCAATCCAATCGTCGCCATGTCTGCCCCACCTTGATCAAGCCCGGCTTGAGCACTTTGGTCCACCGCTGCAGACACTGCGTGTGGTTCCGTCCGGGCACCTGGTCGGCGATCGCCTTCCAGTTGCGCTCGCCGCTGCGCTCCACGGCGAGCCGCAGCGACTCGTCCTCGTGCTTGGACCAGCGCCGCGGGTTGGACTTCTCCTTGGCGGGGGGCGCCTGGTTCACGGCGTTGAGGATCAGGTGCGCGCGCGGCACGCCCATGCCGCAGCCTCTGCGGTCCTTGACCATGAGCTTGGCGGGCTGCGCGTGCGAGCGCTGCGGCGCGGGCGGCGGCGCGTCGTCCTCCGCGCCGCTGCCCTGCTGCGACTGCGGCGAGCCCGCGAGCTGCTTGGGGCGCTGCGAGGCCGGCGCCGGCAGCATCTTCTTCATGCTGTCGGTGCGCACGCGCTTCTTGGGGCTCTTGGCCGGCAGCTGGGCGCGCGGCGGCTCGGCGGCGTCCACGTCCATGGCGCGCGAGGCCTCGTGCGGCGCGGCGGGGGACGTGGAGATGGACGCCTGGTCCAGCGCCTTGCCCAGCGCCGAGAGATTCGCGGAGCTCACGGGCGAATCTTGAACGGTCGCCATCGCGGCCGGCGAGGCGCGCGCCGGGGGCGGGGGGGGAGGCGAGGGGCGGGGCGGGGCGCGCTGCAGGTGGCGCCGCGGCGTGCGGTGATGGAGTTTTCTCCCGCAGCAGAAAGATGAGGAGCGAAAGGACGATGGTGTGCGAGACACGAACCCTCTTCAACATGATTGGCTACATACGTCGTCTGGTCATGTGCTCGGCGGACTAAGGAGGTCGGTCACTTGCTTACGGGAGCGCGGCGCGCGGCGACGCGAACGAGCTCAGCAGCTGCGCCGCCTCGCGGCAGCCGGCGTCCGGGTCGCGGCTCTGCACCTGCTGCAGCCACGGCGCCACCTCCGCCAGCGCCTCGCCTGCCTCTTGCTGCAGCAAGGACGCGGGCGCCACCATCAGCACGCGACTCAGACTGAAGAGCACTTGGCGACGCACCTCGGCACTCGAGTTGGACCGCTCTCTCCACGCGAACTCGAGCAAGCACTTGCCCATGGCCAGGCTCTGAGGCGCGTGGCCTGCACACTCCACGACGCTCGCTAGCGCGTGCAGCAGGTGGGCCAAGAACGTCTGCTCCACTTCGCTGCGGGGCTTGCCCGGCTCTGCCGAGTGCTTGCGCACATAATCGACGTACCCGAAGAGCAGCGGCGAGAAGAACTCCAACGCGTACGGAGCGAACGCGTTCCGCTTTGGCACAGCCAGTGGGTCGCGGCGGTAACCCCAGCGACGGGTTTTCAGCCTCTGCATCGTGCGCCTTGATAAATCACTTGAAGAGTTGTCAACCTTCTCTTGGAGCAGTGTTTTAGGTGATTGGGAACGCTGGTAGCCACCGCCTCTCTCGGAGAGTTCTTGGGCTGCAGAGGTCATCGCCTGGAGCGCATCAATGCGAGATTGCAACAACTGCTCTCGCTCCAGTGCCTGACTGCATAGGTACGGCAACGTTGAAGTCGGTGCTAGTGCACACGCCGACGCTAGGGCTTGTGAGCGCAACTTCGTGAACTGTGGGGTATTGTACTTGTCTTCAAGTCGCAGCAGTGCTCTTACGACTTCAGGTGCCTTGTCATTTAGATCTCGTGGTTGCCGGCGCAGCAAACTCTCGGCTGCGCTTAAAGCAGCTTCTGTTTTCTCGCGATCGTCATCAACCAATAGACCCGCAATCAAGTCCTTTAGATATACTGGCCGTTTAGCTGTCAAATCTTCTTCGTTATCCTGTAAGTCGTACGCTTCCAAACTCATGTCTGAATCCGAATCGTCACCGTCAAAGCTGGATTCAAATTCGTTTTCAGCATCGAAGGCTCCTGCTTCGTCATCATCATCATGATCACTGTCCACTAATTCGTCTGGGTCTAGCACGAACGGCTTAAGTGAGCGCTTTTTCACACTTTTCTGTCGATCTCGACTCTTGTTGCTGGACTTGGTACCAGATGAAATTTGAGCTTCATCATCGGTCGAAGTATCGTCTAAATGCAGCCTTTTAGTCCCCGCCTCGATATCCCCAGGCAGCACAGGGCATCCGTATTCAACTAGAGGGTCTTCACTCTCAAGTCCAAAGTCCAGCGGGTTTTCGGATGCAATTACGTGAGATAGGCTTTCTCCCACACGCATTCCCAAAGCTCGTACACGCTCGAGAGAGTGGCTCATATGGTCTTGGACTCCTTTGCAGAGTTTTGTGACCCAGTCTTGTTGCATGAATGCAGCCCCTCCATCGCTCTCCGTGAGTTGTTGGAGACTATAACGAAGGAAAAAGCACACAGATGCATTGACTGTATACTCAGTATTGACTGCAAAGTCATCTTGACTCCAGCGCGCAAGCACAACATCAAATACAGATGCTAAGGGTTTTTTCAAAGGTTCACAATCAGTTTGCATCATTGCGTCGATCAGTACACGCCAAAATATGAAGTCGTCAATTGGTTTCCGAAGAAGCAATTTGTGCGTAACCACATACTGAAAGTGCTTGCTAGCACAGAGAGAATAAGGAACTTGAGCTAGGAGCCGGTACTTCGGGAGACATAACGCTTGTTTTGTGCTCAATGAGGAAGGCGCTCTCTCACTCGCAAGTTGGAGCAATATCTGTTCGTGACACGACTCTGGGAGGCTTTGGAATAGCGTGTGATTCACCGTCAAATCAGATTTGAGGTCAACAACGTGAATCCAGCTTTGAACGAGTGCCTGAGCTTGGCCGATGCGTGTTAGCTTGTCAGCAAACATCCGAAAGACCCGCGTTTGCCCAGTAGAAGTAGATGAACCAAGCAGACCGCGAAACAGGCTGTCACAAAGCAGCGGAAAGTATCGTCGTGGGCGAAATACTACCGGAATATCCCGCTGTTTGCGATTGTAAATAAGATCTGTGAGCGGTTCAAACAGTCAATAGCTCGAGTCAGTGTCTGAGTATAGAAGAGGGAGACCATAGAACCGAGTTGCACCTGGTAACGAGGAGAGTTGTGCTACGAGAACATGAAGACCGATTACGCTCTGACCACCACTTGCTGCAGGCTTCTAGAATACGCCTGAAGTCAGCACAAAAAGGTAACTAGAAGATGAGGTAGCCTTTCACTTGCCTGTTCCAGAGTCAGTAATTCTGCCACGACGTCGTCCACACCTCCGCCGGCGATCGTTTTCTCTAGGAGCCGAACGCACTGCGCGACCGAGGCCGTTGCATCCTCTTGTGCCGTGGTATCCATTGCCTCCCCATCTGTCTTAGTGGCGGAAAGTGTCGACACCAACGCGGCAACGGCCCTATGCGCTGGCACGACGTCGCGCTCGAAGAAGACGTCGAACGCCCGCTCCCGGTCCGCCTGCGAGAAGCAGACCTCGAGGTGGACGGCCACGAAGCCCAGCACGAACGCCGCCACGTCTCGATAGAAGTGCTCCAGGTACAGACTCTGCGGTTGTGGCAGCAGCACAGCAACGTTTAGATCCGAGCTGCGCCCGACGAAGGAAGCGCCGCGGTACCTTCCACGCTGACGAGAAGCGCTCGGCGCCCTGCAACGGCGCGGCCAGCTCGCGCAGCTCAGCGACTGCCGCCGGAATGTCGTAGCGCTTGTCGGCGGCCTCGACGCTCCGCTTCCTGGTGGCTATGAACGCGCGCAGCCGCTGCACCTCGGGGACCCGCTTGCTGGTCATCATGCAGTGTCGGCGGCGTTATCCCGCGTACTTTCCGCCCCAGAAACTTACACGGGCCAAAGTTAGGGCTCCATCGGTCGGAGGAGGTATTTCTCCATAGAGCTCTCTATATAAGTAGCGGCTACTTTTGGGACGCTTGATGGATAAACCTCATCGAGATCGATATTCCAATCAGTAATACATCCCTAACACTGATAAAATGGGGGCTCCCGATGACAGAACAGAAACAAGAGAAATCTTAGTAAATGATGACCTCCATTCTCTTCATGCTGAATAGTAACACGAGGAGCACAAATAGGTACAGTGAAGTGCCTCAATAGCGAACGCCTAACATTTTATTATCTGCAGCAAGCCATGACGGCTGGTTTGTACCCACCCTCGGTCAATTGTACTGTTTTAGTGAGAATATTCCACCAATCACGCTTAGTTTGTTAGGATTCCGCCAATCACTGGCCCGGATCCGAGCCAAGAGGGGAATCTAAAGGTCGCGCGCGGGAAACACGAGGATGACCGCCGCGCGCGCAAATCCCTGGCAAGATACATGCATGTCTACCTACCTCACTGTTCAATTTCCTCGCAGCACCACAAAGCATCACGGCGTCCCCTGTGCCAAGACCCTTCCAGAAGCGCGTTCGACTGACCAAGTTGCAAGAGTTGAAGATTTGCAAGTACCGCCGCGACCAGCAGGGCGTCACACTGGCAGAGTTAGTCACATGGGCCCAGGCTGAGTTCACTGTCCATGAAACCGTCGAAGCAGCTGGCTGCTCGCGCCCTGCTGTCCGAGCGCACACTTGGTCGTCTCTCTGCTGACTGCCTCCGCCGTCGAAACAAGCGTCCGCGCTTTTAGCTTCTACTGTATCGGAGCATCGTCGAGTATGTCAAGGCATGTGAGGAAATGCAGTTGGCTCTATCCGGCGCGATGGTGATCGCAAGAGCCCTGTGGGTTCTAAACCGGCTCGAAGTTCCTCCGTCGGCGTGGCCACGACTTGGAGAGCCGTGGCTCCAACGCCTTCAACGTCGCTATGGGATTCGTTGGAGGCGCTCATTTGGAGAGGATGGATTGGTGGGTTTGGCCGCAGTGGAAGAAGAATTTCAAAAGCTGCGCAGCCTCATCCGATCATATTCGTATGATGATGTTTACAATATGGATGGGACAAGCTTCTTCAACAACAACGTCCCAAGGGGCTCGCTTTGCATTAACGAGGCACCGTCTCTGAAGCAAGACAAATCCCGACTCACGCTGGCGGTATGCATCAATGTTACTGGCACCGACAAGATGCCCCTTCTCTTCATCGGTAAATCTACTAGGCCTCGGTGGATCGCTAAGAAGCCGGATGACACTCTCTACACGGCCACAAACAAAACCTGGATGACAACCGACACGTTTCAGGCCTGGCTTCGTGATGTTGACTCATCGATGAGAGCACAACAACGTCACATTCTTATCTTGGTGGATAACGCCTCATTGCACTGTCACGATGGCGTCACGCTGACCAACGTGTGCGTGGCCAGGTTGCCCGCAAACACTACTTTTAAACTACAGCCCCTTGATCAGGGAATTATATATTGTATTAAACGCGATGTTCTACAAAACAAAATGGAGTTCGCCATGGATGCCGTTGATGAAGGCGTGAAAAATTCTACAAAGTTGGCGCACTCAAGGCGATTGAGTGGTGCGCCGAAGCATGGCGTCAGCTCCCAGCCAAAACCATCGAAAACTGTTGGCTGCACTCGACTTTGGTCGCGAAGACGGACATAAACCTCATTTTGCGTTAAGTCAGTACACAGGTAGCTTTAATGTGACGAGACGATCCTTTAATGCTAAATATATCTTTGCCTTTTAATTCATATCAGGCGTTCGCTATTGAGGCCCTTCACTGTACTGATATCTATAGGTTATTAACGATGCCAACTGACCCTTTGAGAAGCACGACTAAAGAAATTTAACAGAGATACCTGACGCATTGGGCCTTTCTCAGCACACTAGGAGACCCAGCTTGTCAGCATAGAATATAGCTCTGGAAAACGCACTTAGCAGCAGGTTTTCGTCACAGCCAGCTCAGTTGGAAGTGAATCTACACCTTTTCAACTTCAAAGCTGCAAATTCTAATCAGAGGCCGATGTGAGATTTTATATTTAGCTTACTCGCCAACCGGTATGTTCTTCATCTGGATGACTCTCGCATGAAACTTCATCGTGTGCAACGTGCAGTTATAGCAAGTTGGGGGGAGTGATAGCCTCTCTCAAAAGAAGATCCCCCGCCATCTTGAGGTACCCTTCCCGGTGCTCTTTAATAGTGAGACGAGGTGGCACTTGGAGGATAACCTGGCGATGACGCGCTAAGAACCGCTTGACCATGGACTTGAATGCGGAGAAGCATTTTTCGATCGGGTTCAGCATGGGGGAGTACGGCCCCCAAGCGGAGAAGGTTCGCCGCGAGGAACTCGTCCTTCTCGAACACCTCCACGATGCTGGTATGGCAGCGGTCATTGTTGCAGACGAGTACGACATTGTCGAGGGGCGTGGTCTGGCCGATGTGCCTCAGCATCCTCCGGACGAACTCGTTGCATCTGTCGGACTTGAAGGACCCAAAGCGTTTCTCCGAGTACACCAGCCCGTCCTCAGAAATGGACGTGATGACGTGGATGTTTGAGCCTTTACTGGTCGTGTTCTTGTCGACCGCACGCTTCCCTTTTAAGCTCCGGCCATGGCGACGAGAACACCACAGATTAAAGTTAGTTTCGTCTACAAAAAAATTTTTTTTACCTTCCGATTTGTAGGCGAGCAAGTCGACGACGTAGTCGCAGCGCAGAATCTTGTTTTGGGGCAGGATGCGTTAGTTGTTGTCTTGATGCGTTTGTTTCACCGTGTACATGCGGCCGTCTACGTGGTGCTTGACAGTTTGGCGCGACACTCGCAGTCCAAACTGGGCTACGAGGGCGTCGACCATCTCGTCCAGGGTCATGTAGCAGTTCTCGTCGATATGGCCCAGCAAGTAGTCTACATGAGCCTCCGTGACCTGCGCATTGCGTCTCCCACCACGCGGCATTCGCGGCGACGCGTACTTGCACGCGCGCTAGAGACCCGAGTATACGCTGTGCACAGGTTCATTTTTGGCCGCCACGTCTTGCCAGGCTTGGCGGCGCGAAGGACTCATAGAATAGTGGCGTCGTCGTAGATCATGATGCAGCGGTGGAGGTGGGCTTGGTGCTGGGATGGGTAGGTGAGGGGGTGCAAATTGCAGAATGCGGCGAAGCGCGGCATCGGCATGAGTGACGCGGTCCATTAGTTTTGGCGCGAAGCACTTCGCGCCACACGTGCACTGTACCCAACTATTCCCTGTTTAAGTAGATAGAGCCTCATCTATCGGTTTTGCAGGTAATGCTGTTTTGATTTTACATTTTGCAGTGTTGAACTTGGAATTTGCAGCTTTGTAATTGAAAAGGTGTAGATGCTTCTTTTGTTTGAGGATCTGTTTTATAGTTGCTTGCGACGGTCTGATCCGTGTCCACAACGGTCTGCTCCTCGGAGAGCAAATTCGAAACTGTCTTAATACTCATAGCTAGCTTCCTCTGTCCACTAAACCCACGGCCTTCTACTGCACTGCTATGTCGACCAAAGAAGTTGTTGTCAACTAAAAACTAGTTGAAGTGTCGACTTCAACTATGCAAATACGCTGTGCTATTCAGAACCTCTACCGCAGTTCGAACAGCACTCATTTCCTTGTTTTATGTGTCGTTTGCACTACGCTCTTGAAGCCACTCAATTCGTTCTTGCTTACTGAGTAGACTGGGTCACCGAATATTGCTTTACCTTCAAAAATGGAGTGCTTGTCGAAGTACCGTAGAATAACACTCCCCGAAAACGGCGTCATATCATGACATATTCCTTTGTATGGACCGAAGAAGTGGATAAAAAGTCCGTCTGGGGTAGTCAGACCTGCGTAAAATAACAAGACACAGTACAGATAGCTACTATTATACATGTAGGGGTGTCATATCCACAACGGATTTCATACCTTGAAAAAGTAGACAGTGACCACGCTTGTGTCCACTGTATACTTGTCGATGCAGGTTTTCTGATCGGTGACGGGTGGCATATCAGAAACTTGGTCCCATCTGGAAAAGCAAATATCCCTTGCGTCGACCTCTTACACTCAATTGCGCTGCAGTAGTCGTGCAATCTTGCTTGTACTAACTTCAGATTAAAATTCATAGTATCCTCGTACCGCTGATCTACAAAGTCAATTAGAAAAGCATGCGATTAATCTTAAACACAGTCAAAATAAAATTGATGGTAGTACATACTCATTCACGAGAATCTTCTGTCCAGCGCCGACGTAGAGCGCCCGAATTTGCCCATCATGTCGTGAAGGCGACGCGGATAGAAGAGCCGATACAGCATGACGACCAGCGCCTCTTCTCGGATACAGCGATCTCCGTCCTCGGTGATTATGACAGCAGGGAGCGCAAACAGGTTTGCCAAGAGCTTGATCCCATTGACGTCTAAGCGGAAGTCCTTTGTGGCGCTGGCGGCTCCGTACGTGCTCAGATCGAACCGCACATCGGGTATGAGGGGGCGCTCTGGGCTGTTTAATAACCCCGCCTGTAGCAAAGTCATTCATGTAGCCTCCTCGTTTTATGCGAACCAAAATAGCAATAACTCGAACGCCTTGTGCTGCGTGAGCTACATGCTGAAGTAGATGTACACGCTGCCGGGGGTGCTAGGAGATGTCGTCTGGGCTGTGTTACTTTTCGTCTGCTCTTGACTTCCTTTGTGTTGTGCATACTCTCAACCAGCCAGACAATGGCAGGTGTATTTATGTGATTTCGCGGGACTTGCCCTCGAAAGGTCAGCTGGATTTTCACTAGCCCTACCCGTGGATTTCGTTGCGTGAAGATAAAGTGAGGGTAGTACCGAGTTCGAAACTTTACTGCTGTCGCTGTGCGTCAACAACGGCGCGATGGAGATCGGGGTAGACGGGCTTGGGGGGGGCAGCGCGCTCTCTGACGTGAGAGCTAAATCCAGTGCACGGCGAGCCGGGTCAGTTGATTCGTTGTCAATAAACGACCGAAACAACATAGGCACGCCCTTCTTGAACGTATCCATTGGCTCCTAGGATGTCTCCAGATCATCCAACCGGTACCATTTCACCTCAATCCCCCATCGGCGGGTGGTCGGGCCAGCCGGCACTGACGTAATACCTTGACGGGATGCCCGCCTTTGCCATAGATAGCTTGCTCCACCATGTCCTTGACACATCCACGAGCGACAGGACGATATAGGTGGTGGCGAGAGGCGTGACAAATGCAGATGTCAAATGGTGCAATATTGTCCTGGACTTCAAACGTATAGTCACGGCACGCTCGGAAAAAGCGTATCGGGCCCCACCAGATCAGTTGAAGCTTATGGCCGCTGTGGTCTATTGCTATCACGGCCAGCACAAAATTTCCTTCAGAAAACTTCACCAGTCGAACGCCTTGATGTCGCGCGTGATGCTCACGGGCAGCGCGACGGCATTGCCGCTGGCGTCGGGCATCTCAGTATGCATAACGTCCAGAGCGAGGCGAACCAAGCCCAGATATCGACGGATTTCACTGTCAATCCACGCAATCGTAGCATAGAGAGACTCGTTAGGGCGAAGGATATCGCGGAGCTGTGATTCCCCCTGGCAAACCGGTGAAGGCCGTGAGTGGCGCCGCACCGCCAAGTCGAACCGCCGGCACCGAATTCTTGAACGACGCGGGGGACTGCTGGCCATCCGTAACGTAGAGGAGACGCTCAGTGAGCAAAACCTTCACGCACTTCAGTACTTCATGGTTGGCCACGTCAACCATACGGAGTCTAGGCGGTTGTGAAGTGGTGTGAAAAATGATGTAATATTAAGAGCAAGATCTAAGACCCACTGAAGCACAATACGAAAACGCTTGAACCAATCCATCAGTCGATGGTACATTTGTTCCGCCCCAGCCTGAGAGTAGACTATGAGTTCAACGAAACCGCTCATACTGTCTTTGATAACAAGCACGTACTTGCTGTCATCCGCATCTTCAACCATGGTCAGGAAATCAAAATGCAGGATATCGTTCGGCTTGTCAGCCCTCGCCCGGTGGACACGTAATACGACATCCCGCCGTGGTCATGCAGTGAAAACACCCGGCAACAAAACTGGCAACATCGCGCTTCAACGTCTCCCAGTGGAACACAGCTTGAAGGGCTTTTGAGGTGGCGTGTGCGCCACGATGACCACTCGCCCCGGCATGTGCCATCAAACACTTACGCTACTGAATTTCGGCAGCTGTTGACGGGATCCACACGCGGCTACTCTCCAAAGTCATAACGTGGCGGTCAGCATCCAATTCAGCGCCGTTGAGATCAACACTTTGGTCCTGCGCCTCCTTCTGCGATCCAGTAATTTCATCGGTCGTTGGTCATACGAACTTGAGGTGAAACTCGCTCGACCACTGTCAGTCGGGCTACTCGAGTTGTTTTCTTGGAGCCCTGAGGCACTGATCCAGCACCCTAAGGACTGCATAAATCCCTCCAGACGTTCATATTCCCAGGGATGTGCTCGATCACGTACTTTAACGCCATCAGCGACAAAGGCCATCGTTGCAGTTTATCCGTACAGTAGTGTGACATGGCGCCGTCCATGGCGTAGGGGTTGAACATGTACACGAGATGCGGTGATCCGTGTACAGCCGAAACCCTTTCGTGCGCAATAGTAGTTAGTCGAGCCGGTGCGTCGTATCCACAATCGCGAACGCTTCCCTCTCAATAGTCGGCCTCCGTCCGGCTCGCCGCACCAACGATATGACCGCTCAGGAACGCCAACGGCTGCACCAAGAGTTTCCTTAACGGCACCTTTACCATAGGCCACCGCATCCGGCGCTCCCATGGGCACCCGCGTTGGTGTGTAGATCCCAAGGTGCGTAACAAACGAGTACAGCTCTTGAATGTCAGGGTGCAGGGGCATCTGCCAGTAGGCTCCGAACCAGTCCAGCACACAGAACACTTTGTCTACCACGGTTTCGCCAAGCACAATTTCTAGCACAGGCATAGGCCACGGCATTGGTTTCGCGCGCTCATTGACAGTGCGGGTGTCGCTCGCCAACTCGTGGATCCGTCGTGGGGTCCATATCTTCTTCCTGACGATCCGTGGGGCCGGCGCACGGCGGCTGCGATAATTCTTATAGATAAGTCCAAATTTGAGCAGCGAGGCTATGTGCCTGTCGCGGAATGCACGGTCATTGGGCGAATGAGTGTCTCTGCAGCGATCGTATCGGAGCAGCATCTTATATGAGCCGAGCCTTCATTGTTTTATTCCAGTTTTGGATTTCTGAAAGATGCCAGGGATGGTATTGTGGAGAAGCTACAACACAATACTCAGTTGAGCATCTCCTCGGCGTATCAGTACTCGCCTGGCTGGACGACATTCTGTGTTTCGCTGAAAATGAGGATACCTTCTTGGATGTGTCGTACACAGTGCTCGAGCGCTGCACGAAGTTTGGGTTTGAGCTTCGTGCAAAGAAATGCCAGTTCTTCCGCAGAGAGATCAAGTGGTGTGGCAGAATGATCTCGGTCGATGGTGTAAGACACTGGCCGGACAGAATCCAAGGGTTGGTCGACATGCTGCTGCCAACGACAGCCGGGGAGCTATAGCAGTTCCTGCGCGCGGTGTACGGAATGCGCCAGAGCCATCCCGATGTCACCCATATTACGTCCAAGCTCTACGACGAGCTGGAACCCGTCGCACAGCCTGCCGGCTCGAGGAAAAGGCTCAAACTGTCAAGAGTCCGGCTCGAAGAGATCGGATGGAGCGAGGCAAACATTACCAGTCAGGAGATGATTCGGGGTTGTATGTTCCAGATGGCTCCCTTGGCGAAACCGAAAGCGACGGCGGAGTTGGCACTCTGTACCGACGCAAGCCAAGCCCACTGGGTGCGATTCTGACGCAACTAGAGCCAGGTGAGCTGGAGCTCCCGCTGGAAGAACAGAAACCCCCTCCTCGGTTTCGCACTACGTAGCGGTTCCTCTAAGTAGATGTAGCCGCCTTGTTCATTTCAGCCACACACTTGGCTATCAACGGAATCAACTCTTGCAGTGCCTCCTCAATAACAGCGTCTTCTGCACCAGCATCCTCCAGATCCTTGATGACCGCCATGCCTTTGTGAGCTGCATCGGTAAGATCCACAGCTTGATTTACAGTCTAAACTTTGCTTTCGCTCTCCCCGTCCTTGTTCAAAATGTCTAGTATCTTCCCCTCCAACACAGTAGCAGCAGGCCAACGGCTTATATTTTCCTCACGAGGCTGAAGCGATATCGTAGCGGCTCGCTTAGCTCTTAAAGCGTTGACACGGGTCTTTTCAGGGAGCTGTCCGACGATCAAAATCTCGGACCCAGGCTGTTTGTACAAACAGTCGTAGATGTAGAGAACATCTAACCCCCCCCCCTCCGCGCAGTAGAGCGAAAAATCATCCTCGTGCGTTCCTGACGTAGTCGAACCCTTTTTTGCGGTGACATCCTTCTTGTGAGTACTGGAAAGTTTGAATTTGGGACGCTAAGGAAAATGTACCCCCGCATCAAAAACATGCAATTTGCACGAGGGTCAACCCTCCCGAGCGACAGAACCTAGACTGTGCGACCCGTCTCAAAGTAGGCTAGGAAATTCCAGCACACGACAAAGCAGCGCTCTCATTGGTAGTCCTATATCTTCGTAACATATAAGAACCGGTCCGAGCCTTGCACCTATCCTATGCTACCGACTGCTTACTTAAAGATTGGTAAGCTATGGTTCCATGCCTAGCTCTACTTCGCTGACGCACACGTTGATTTACGAATCCCCGTCCTTGAGACGAGGTCCCCAAGGTCTTATCTCAGAGGCCCCTGAGACGGGGTCATCTTAGGCATGCCATGGGCCATTCGATTGATGTGTCACTGAAGTGGGATCGTTTCAGGGCTGTAAGAGACGACTTAGACTCAGAACCTTCGTCGGTATCCCCGTTTCAGCGGGAAGTTGAGGGCAGATCGAGCCCCATCAGTTTGAGTGACGGGCAGCGAATTCCACACTGCTTGCTGCTTGTCCCTACCCGTCTCGGAGCTCGCTCTATCACAGCTTTATAACACGGCAGTGTGTGATGCAGTGCGTCATGGCGAACGAAGGCGAGGACCGATATCATGGGTAAAGCAGCACTGTGCAAGAAAGGAGAACTACCAGCCCAGATTAGGTGCAAATGTGCTGTCTACGATCTAGCTGTGCGCGGTCCTAGAACGAGCTGGTTAGCAGATGCCCTTTTGAAAACTCCATTATCCCGTGCATAGTTCAGTATTGGTAGCATCAGAAAATTATTTTCGGTTTGCTGCATTCTGATGGTACATCTGACTATACCGATACTGCGCTTATTTCGGACCGGAGGAAGTGAATTAGAATAAAATCCATATTATGTGCTACACAACTTGTGAGTTAAATTAATTTAGCCTACTTTAATATATTGTTTCGTTTAATTTTTTCATATTTAATAATTCAACGCTTTGTTTAAATAATATGAATATAAACGATTTTACACTATTTCCCACCCAAGTCTCAAAATTTTCAAATCAAGCTGTAAAATGGTATTTTGGGTACTCGTGCAAAACCGTTTTTTCATGATTTGCAAAGTGAATAGGTACACTTTTCAAGCAAACTGCAAAGCTAGACTACGCGCCCAGCTGTCTGTCGTCTCCCTATTTCACTGCGAAGCAATGACACCGGCAGTGTCGCCCACAATACCGCACAAGTCTCGCAGTAGTCACCCTTTTGCCAAAATCCACTGCCTCCTCCATGAACTGGATGTAATGCTCCGCGAACGTGGCATAGCCGCCACACACTAAAATCTCTTGCTTTCTTTCGGCCATGAATCGGCACATCCGTACCCGCTTGAGACACCGCCTTGGACGTGCAGATGGCTGCCTTTTGATGGCGGCACAGTGCGCTCGCCAATACGCGACCAACCTTCATTTCTACATAGTTTTAATTAAAATTAGTATCATCTTGAATCACCATCATGTTGCCCTTCTCGATGTACTTGCTCAGCTCTGAGACGAAGTCCTTACGCTTCTCCTTGTTGACACTTGAGTCCATCGTCTCCTTGTCGATGCGTAGGTGCTTTGTCGATAAAGCATGCCCTGGAGTGCGCGATCCACCGAAACCATTCTCACATCGGTGCCGAGGTCGGAGTGGAGATGGTTGCGCAGCTGCTCCAGCATCATTCGGCAGTCCTCATCGATCCGCTCCTCGAGTTTGCTCATTACATCCACCGTTATTTTGACAGAAGAAGGACGCAAGCCGCCGCGTTGCTTGGCCACACCGGCAGTGAGGACAGCTCGGCAAGCAGTATGATTGTTGACGTCGTTGGTGGTGGCCGCCTCTCTCCAGTCCTTGCATTCTTGGGAGGCACATACGGCGTGGGCCTTTGCTTGGGCCTGCTCGAAGGAGACGTCGATCTTGGAAGGTTGAGTAGAGCCCGGTATTTGCGGAAGCGTGCAATGTGTGGAAAGAGGAAGTTCTCGCGGGGTAATTCGAGCGACAAGCGCCTTGAGACCGCGCCAAAATGACTGGTGCGAGGGATTTTGAACTTTGCCTGAAAAATGAGTTGCAAAGCATGAGATATGCATCAATTTTGTTCACATGAAGTGACTCGAGTTTTATCACTTTGTAGCTCGGTTTACAAAACTTGCTAGTAGGGTGGGAAATGGTGTACTTATTGTTGAATTGATATCAAATACAACTATATGTTCTTTTATTTATTAACATTTTTTCGCTTTTCGAGCCCAACATATTGTTATTTGTTTTATTCACTTTAATGAATTTATATAAGCTGGATTATTAAAAAATCGCATTAAACCCGAGCGAAAAATGTTCCTATCAGTCAGAATATCGTGTATATAAGGGTATTGGTTTTGATACCAAAGCAAAGATAAGAATTATCATGACCAGTTAAAATTTTAATGCACCCCCATACCCCACTCCTGGATGTTGGTGGCTTAGCTATCATGCCCCGGGTGGCTTGTCATGTCCTGTGATAAGTGGATCGGGCACGACATGCGCTATTATCGTATCTAGCGGGAAAGAGTAACACAAGTAGAAATTAAGACCAGGAGACGCCTCGAAAGATATATTAATATTTTGTCGATATTTAGGCGTAAATGCCATCCTGTAGATTTGCATTTTTACATGTGGTTGCCTGAATTTTCTTTTTATACATGAAATGGATAACGCGGCAGTTTAGATAAGCTGACTACAAGCGTTTCCAAAACGATAACGTAAAAAGGACGTGGTAGCAGCCGAAATATATCTGCTAGAAGCCCATCATCGGCTAAGAAGGTCTTTTTAAGCTGTGGCACGAAAATGGGTAGCAGGATGGACGATGTAGTGCTGGCGCAGGAGGCGAGAGAAGAAGCGTTTGTGAGTGCGATAGTAACAAGGTGGTGGCTTTTTGAACAGCCTTCCTATGAGAGTTTGAACAGTAGCAGCGATGGGTCTGAGATTGATCCTCAGACAGTGACCTTCAGCCCAGCGAATTACGTGTTCAGTCGTCCTTTCGCATGTAGGCTTCGTGTCTTTCATTACAGAAGTGGGCTCCAGCGCTTTTGGAATGTTCTCTCTGTTTTTGTTTTAGGGACGAAGACATTTCAACTCTAGTAGACAACACGTATACATACGCAGCTAAACAAAATTACGTGGCGAATTTTATCATGTGAATATAAAATTCGATGGCTAAATATTCAGGTACAGATTACGTGTCTTTGATCAGATTTAACCAAAATTCAAAGGTGCATCCGTGTTGCTGATCCCAGCAACGAAGGATAAGACAGGCACAGCAAAATGGAACCTACGCGTCTCACAAAATTGCTAATGTGAATCGCTGTACGTACCTCTGTCGTGTGTGAGAGATGACGAAACGATGATTCATTTTTCTGGAAGCTCAAAACATACTAGGGCACTATAGCACGGAGCGAACGGACGTGTGAGAGACGCTACCAATCACTAATCCTACCTTGAGTAAAGCACTTGATCCATACTGTAAATTAAAGCCTAGTAGAGCCTACCAACCGAAGAGCGGTTGGTTGAAAGCGTATACTGTATGGTCCAGTTGTGTACCGTCGCAGTGCTCACCTCACTGCCGCTTTTGCTCACCATGAGGAACCCAGCCGGTATCCTCATTTTGTATGTTGCAGGGAGAAGGCATGACGTGTATTTCCTACGGGAATGTCCGGTACTTGAAAAGTGTGTAGTTCTAGTACCAACTAAGGAATCGGTTGAACTGTAACATAGTGCAAAATATTCATTAGCGCGTTCCTTTCCCCCCTTTCTTGATCTAGCCGCACCCGGTCGAAAGTCAGCTGCGCCTGCTCGTTAGCAACTTTGCGCTCCTTGAGCAAGTGACTGGGCTCATCCCTAGCATTGACGTCCGCGATCGTGTCCTGCAGGATGTTATACTTGGTCTTGCGCTTCTTCATGTCAACCATGGTCTTGTCGTACATAGCCTCGGTGCGCTTGTCATCCCCTTGCGCAAGTCGTGGAGCTGTTTCCTCTCCTCTTGGAGCACCTCCACCTTCCCAGCTCCGCGACATTAGCGAGCAGGTCGTTCAGCTCGTTGTGGTCCACTGGCTCGCACTCTGGTGGGTATTCGCACCGTAGCCTCGTCGAGGATGCCCGGCAGTGCTCTCAGCTGTGCAGCACGTCAACGCTGAGGTCAAGTACCACGGCCACCCGGGCCCACGCCGTCGTCTTAGAACTCTGCTCGGCGCCATAAGGGTTGTGCGATAGCGCCTCCCTCAGCAGTGCCACATCCATCTCGTCAGTGACGTGGATGTGGTCCTTGCTCTTGTCGAGGAGGGGGCAGTCGTTTCGATGAGGTTGGAAAATGACTGTACGCCTTAAATATACTGTATAAAATAAGATACCCGGTGATCGCCGAGCGGGCCCGAAGACCAGACACTTCATAATTCTCGAGTATATGGAGGCTGTGGAGGAGGCTTCATGTAACGGGAATGCCCCTTCTGCCTAGCAGCATACCATAATAATTTGTCAACAGTCGCACCAAGGGTCGTCGATGGTAGAATCCGCAATTATGCTTCACATCTCGCCAAATGTGAGTTTTCCCAGGCGATGCAGCATTCATCACCATCACTGCTGTCTCCAGTAGTACCGACAACACCATCACTGACAGGGGAAGCAAGCTCCTTATCATCTTGTGAAGCAACATATGTAACAGCTTCACAATCGGCTGTATCACAAAGAAGACAGCGCACGCTGCCTCAACGTCTGCCGGTAAAGGTTCACGTACGTCGTGCGCAAGGCGCCTTTTGGTGCTCGAAAATCGTCCTTCTCCGATCCTTAAGTGAAAAATCCACCTCTAGCAAAGAAAAGGACGGCACCCCGGCGAAGAAAACAAAGGCGCAGAAGCGAAACTTTACGAAAGGTGATATCAAGGAACTCTAGCGATCCCTAATCGAGCTCTGCGCCGATAATCGTTTCGCTGACAGATACATCGAACAGCCTTCCACTATGGGATTACTGGAACTATTGTGCCCAGGAATTTCAGATATTTTGCCATCACCTCGCAAAATAGGTGGTCGCATCAGGAAAGAGCATACTGGTCGGTGCAAAACTATTGATGCCGCAGCTCTCAAGTCAACGGAGGTACTTCCTCCGTATCGTAAAATTATCGACATTTCAAGAGTGTTTGTCACTTGGTGTGGAGCACACTGCATTTGAGTATTTATCATTTTAGAGGGGTATGGATTATGACTGGCAAAATGTGTCCATTGCATTGGCATCTTCAAACACCGCAGCATCGCACACAATGTACCGATGGATCCTTCTTTGACGAAGCAGCTTTGCTTTGCCGAGATGAGGTAGTTTGTATGCGTTCCCACCTTTGCAGGCAAGCACACACTCCATAACTTGTTGCAGAGTGAGGAAAATGTTATCAAGCTTTTGCTTGTCTAAGTTTCTAAACGATGCTTCGACTACCTCGATGAGCTGCTCCGTGCTCGCTATGTAGGTCTGGTCCTGCAGCGACTGAATGGCAGAAAAGTACCCCAAATCAAGGCAATTAAAATCAGGTGAGTTTGCCGGCTGAAAGATGAGTCGAATGTCCCACCCGTCCCTTTTGGCTTCTCTTAAAACGTCGGGATCACTTGGATACATGGGGGGTGGCGTTGTCTTGTTGGACGTAAATGATCCGCCCTCGGTCCCCGCGTGGCCACTTCTTCCGTATCGCAGCGAATATGAACTCGAGAAGGAAGTGCTTGTAAATTTCACTGTTCACAGACTCGATGTTCTTCTTCAGTTTTGTACCAGCCGGTCTATTCTTGCTTTTACGCTTTGCGATGTAGTCTTCTGCGAACGGCCACAAGCCAAGCCTACCGTCAAACTCTGTTTTTCTGTGGGGATCCCACCTAAAATAATAAACAATGAGATTATGATAAATATTAATTTCACAATATAAACATTTTGATAGTGCTTACCTTGGGCGAGCGATCGCGGCCAAGAACATGGTCTTCTCGGTATGGCGTGCGCTGTGGCGGCGCCTTTGTGGGGCCTCTTCCCCCTTGACAAGGTAGAATTGCCTGGTCTTCTTGTCGTGGTTGAACCACTTTTCGTCTACGTGAACGATGTTGGGCATAGGGTCGAACGCGTGGCCGAAGGTGTCGCCGTGCTGTCGCGCGTCATCCGCTACGAAGGACAGCGCGTACTGGACGCGACGAAGCTTGTTGGCCTCCGTCAGCACCGGGTTGATCGTTGTTGTCCTTGCCGCTACGTGGTGGCTGGCCAGTAGACGTTGGATAACGCCGATGGACACATCGATGCTAAGCGCAGTTGCCCGGATAGTCGACCGCTGGATGGCAGACACCTCTTGAGGTTTCAGCGTGAGTTGGTCCTTGTCGTAGCCTTTCCTGCCCGAGTTGCGCTTGTATTTGCACGCTATGGCGCCGGCAATGTTTCCTGCAGCGACAGATGTATTATACATCTTCCATATACTGCTTACCGTCTGCCTGTGTACTCGAAACTTGCTAGCAATGGACGACTGCACGCGGTGAGGAAGTTCCCCGTCAATACTTCGCCTTAGAAGTTCGTGATGGATGGCATAGCGAGTCGCTTCACTGACGCTGCGTTTGTCCATGGTACCGTGTCCGTCGTGTCCGAATTGAAAGTGTGGCGGGTGACTCTCTGAGGGACTAGAAAATCGGTTGGCTGTTGGTGAGCACGGTGACCGGAGTTTTGCGAGTTGAACAATGAAATTTGCATCGTCCAATAGCAGGGCTCGCGTAGTATTTTATTGCCACTTTTGGCGCTGATTGGCTGCCTCTAGACGTCACAATGAAATTTTGAACCAAATGTCGATAATTTTACGATACGGAGAAAGTACGGACAAAAGGTTGGCTTAGTTCTCAGACGCAGGACAAAATGTCTCCAAGGATCGTGTGCTTGGCTGCCAGCTTTTGCTATTTAGGATATTGCTTACATATGCTCTACTTTCAGCAGGAGATGACCATCATCGGATTGCAATAGCTAAGTAGCTTGGGCAATTTTTGGACCAAGCACACTGTGAGAAAAGGTGAGTGGGAGCAATAGTGACCGATAATGCAGGGCAGTGTGGACGTGCGCGCAGAATATTTGCAATTAGGTGGTCCAGATTGCCTTGCTGCTTTGCATTGCTCATGATGTAAATAATCTCGTCAAACCCGTTTAAGGTCTTCGTTTCGTGAGGTGACAGCTAAAGCTGCACAACAGTCAACAACTTAAATCATCATCCTCTAACTGGCTACAGCGCGTGGGAGTTTTCAACGCGATGTGAGACGCGATAGAATTCAATGCAAGGATGTTTTGCTTCATTATTACGTGTTCAGCCAGCCCTCTAAATGTTTCGCCGCCGATACAAGAACAAGAGGGATTTCCCGATGCAGTTAGATTCGCTGGGCTATCCATTGATTTGGGAAGAACCCAAAGAAGCGGAAGCTGTAATCCCGCCAGTTTCTTACGCATCACAACGCCTACAGCGAGATGAAAGCATTGTGGGAGATGTAGTTAAATCATTTCATGATATATACAACAAATTAGGCGTTCGTCGCAATACGCTGACAGCGTGCAACGAGCATCGCTAACCACAGTGTGAGCAACCCTACTTCATGTTAGGGTTTGCTTTGCACGCCTTGTATGTTGATTCGGCGAGAAGCCTATCTGCCACGGCGGTGTCATCGATTAGGACTTTGAGCAAGAATGCTGTCTATTTTTACCATCGGCGGTTTGATGAAAATCGACCAGCTAAGACGAGACATGTTAGTGTCGTGTAAGATCACAACGAAAGTTCACCGTTCCATATAGGAACGATCGCTACCAACAACACTCTTCCTTCACCGAAAGATCGGTCGAGTATTGTCGGGACAACATCTGAAGACCAAATCCGACCCCTTACACCGGGATGGTCGATGCCTCTGTACATTGTCGGTCAGGTAGCTGTACCCTCAAATGTGCACCTCGAACCACGAGTGAGAGTTCGGATGCACTTTGGTTGACGTTTTCACGTTATCCCACCGTGGTCCCTCAGAAAGCAAGGGTACCGGATCAGTCAAGACCTTGTACAGGGGAGCCGAACAAACCATCGGCAAAAGTCCAGGTAAGTTGCGGGTTCTGCCCCACGCCCAGCAAATGCACTCAGAAGCTTATTTCTGCCCAGACAACGGGCAACTTCCCCCTCGTGGCCTTACCAGGATGAAACCTCGGTCAATGTACTTCGAGTTCACCGGCAGCAATTCGTCCATCGGACGCTGCATGTTGCCGCACAAGCGGTAAACCCTATCGATGTCTTTACAGTTGAAGCCGTCGATCTCGACGGAACCAAGACCCTTGCGCTAGATCATCTTGTCGCCCGCCGGGCACCTGCGACCGCCGACAAAAGATTAAGCGAGCGCGCAGTTGAGCACTGATGACACATATATAGTGCATACCTCACACCACACCAATGCGAATACCAGTTCTGCGGATCAGAAACGGCGGGTAATCTTCCATTTCGAGATAGGGTGTATCACAGCCATGACGTCCACCGGCTGGCCACGAAGCCGTGGATGCTCGGCGTGTCCTCGTAATTGTCGAAACTTCTCTTCTTCATGTGCTTCTGAATGGATTGCTTCTCCTTCTCAACATCCTTCTCGTGCACGAAGACGTGTCATAATGGGAACACGCCGCGCAGAAGCCGCCGTCTGTACATCTCTTTGCTGACACCTTCCGTCTCGCCGACGAAGAATAGAATCAGCTAAAATGTAGTTATTACTTCTAACGCGTAGATGTTTAAGTAAATTATCGATATTTTGTAAAGAATCGTTATTGCTAGTGAAAAGCATTTCGCCACGTCTTTCGCCATTTCGCCGGTCTGATCTTTCTTGGCTGGTCGAAACACAGGGACTTTACCAACGGTGGTTCAGAGACAAAATGTGTTATACCACCTATGGATGCAGTTTAATCACCCAAAGCATAGAATACGTACAACAATCTAGCCGGTACACACACGCATACAGACAACGACGGTGAAATCCGCCATACCATAAAAACCCGCCCACCCAAACTTGCAGTTCTGAAAGCTAGTATTAATATTTTAGCCAATAGTCTACCAGTAAGCGATCGTTGGATGCCAGAAGCTCGACCCCTCCTCCCATTAGTTGAGCCACACCATTCGTCAATTACGCCATGGGGCCTCAACGCTCATACTCGATTCGCACGAAGCGCGATGCAATCGCAATAGCCAAGGTGGTAGGCGAACGAGCGGCGTCTAAACAGCTTGAAATTCCACGCCGCACTCTGCGTGACTGGATGGATAACAAGCAACGCATTATAGAGTTCAAAGGTGCTCAGACAAGCAAGACCACGAAAGGACAAGGTGCAAAAGGTATTCTCCCGTTCGCACATGACCTTGTCACGTTCATGAAGGATGTGAGAAGAGAGGAAGAGGTAAGTTTGTTATGATTTATTATATTTGACTAAAGCTAACGTTGCGGTATGTGTGATGTGCCGATGCATGCATGTAGTACCTAAGCACAGGCCTGATGATATCGTACATGAAACGCCACCAGTCACGCTGGCTAAAAGCATATTTGGATGAAACAGACAGTCTCGAAAAGGGCTTAAGCGCTTTAATGCGACTATGTCAACATTTTGCATCGCGGTAACGTTGAGTTTTGTATGTTCTATTTTGAGAGTGAACTAACATTTGTTATCACAAAGCTATGGTTTCTCTGATCAAAAGCCACAGCATACAAAGAAGAGTGAGGAGGCCATGTATGAAACCAACTGGTAGTTCGCTGTTAAATTTTGGAGAGCGTATGCTTCCTTTCCAGATTCTGCAATCTATAATGTAGATGAGACGGCTGTCTATTATGACATGCCGCCACCCAAGATTTGGGCGATTAAAGGCCGGAATGGATCTGCAAAAGTTAAACGTACTCAGAAACACTCAGGACGCCTTACAGCGGTTATTACGGCGAGAGCAGACGGTTAGTTTATTTATTTTATGATATAATTTTTAATGCTTTTAAATTAATAGTTCATTTTAAATGTTGTAATACAATTGCAGGTAAAAAGCTTCCTATTCTTTTTATAGTTCGCGCGATGCCTGGTGGGCGCGTTGAAAAAGAGGAGTTGAAGACATATCCACCGGATCATGTATACACGGTCCAAGCGAACGGATGGATGGATGCCACTGTTTGGGCATTTTACGTGCAAGAGTTATTGAAGTATGAAATTGACGCCCCATCCGTTCTCTTGGTAGACAATTTTGACGCTCATGTGTCAAAAGCAGGTATTGACGTGGTTTCCGAGGAGACATCTGCACTCGTCTGCCAGCTGCCGACCAACAGCACCTCCGTCTGTCAGCCGTTAGACGTGGGCGTCATGGGCCCCCTAAAAAAGAAGATCACGGCAGAGTGGGTTGCCCAGGCAGGGGTGGAGAAGCAGATGGAAGTGTGCTGCTCGTGCGCCCAGAAGTGCCGAGTGGGTGTGTAGTGGAGAGTGTATGTGCGGTGATGAATGCCTGTGCTACGATGGTTGCGTGTGCATAGAGGAATGCTGGTGCCTGGAGGTTTGCGTGTGCGAAGTGGTATCGGAGAGCGAAAACACTGCCTCTAAAAGAAAGCGAGAGATGTCTCTAGCGACTGCGAAGCGACAAGCTACAATTGCGAGGACGATTAAAGCGTGGCAGGAGCTATCTAGCGAGGTAATTATTAAGAGCTTCGCCAAAGCTCTACCAAAATATCCTGTAGTTGAAGTTTAAGCGATTTAATAGACGGTTTCTGCTCGAAATACATGGTAATTGCAATCGTTTTATGTTCTTGTTCTTGTAATTTTACCCAATGAAACCACCTGGCGGGTTTTCCTGTCGCGATAAGTATCAGGCGTTTCATATGGAGGATAGTGTTCAGATAGCGGGCGGATTTCACTGTCGTTGTCTGTATTCAAGGCGTCAGGGCGGTTACCAAGCGTATTAGCGAAGGCTGTAGCACAAGCAACGCATTAGCCCACTTACAATCTTCTTTACGTCAGGAAAACTGTCAACAGGACTGTGTGCCCATTCTGCTCTCACTGGACGTGTATCCGAAGCGTACTGCGCTTTCGGGTGGGATGTGCGTGTGCTAGCGATGTATCTATGAGTGTGAGTGACAGGTATCGAACAAGTCGTTGGGTATAGCCCCAAGAGTTGAGTGGAATGATTGGAAGCATTGATTACCGTCAGAACAGTTGGAAACTGCCTTGGAGAGTGTTAAGAAGCGCTGGAGGTAAAATAAGAGTCATAACACTATGTGCTCGTTGTGGCCAGCTGCAATCCCGCATTTGACGCGGTACAAACTTTTGTCGAGCCGTCACCGAAACCTTGTTTGACAGCGTACCCTGATACAGTGTGCGCCGAAATTATTGCCACACCTACAATTGTTGCCCTTTCTTCGGAAACCGAGAGTTTCCGATAAACTAAGGGCTCCGAGACTATCTTAAAGGAATTTAAAACTTACACAGCAAGAGAAGTATAAAGACAAGATGGCTTGGAGCCAAGAGCCAAAATCTGGTTTCAGGTCGGGTCAGAATTAAAGCCGCACTTGGAGGCTCTATATGCAAACAGCTCTACTAACCTGGCTTAGCTCATTTTGACAACTGCGTCGCTTCCAGGCGCTTGAGGGTGTTTTGCACAAGCTTCATAACATATACAGGACCAACGCGGAACCGTTCCAGTTTGGTCTGTCAGATCAAGTCGGAATGCTTGTCTTTGGAGAGGCAATGTGCCGAAGTCTTAACACAGGTAGATTGCTGCTGTCTACGAACAAGGTGAACACATTCCCTCGGCGTTTAATCCTCCAGATGGTTCATTGAAGGCAGCGAACAATAAATAATGCATCGGAATGGTGGCAGAAGGTCTAAAGCTTTTATTTATTCGTGATAGGCTGCATCAGAGCCTCGGATACCACTTTCGACAGTGCACCGTTTTGTACCGAGAATTGGAGTCCAATTCTCGGTACTGAATAATATCCCGGCTGTCGAAGAAGCTTTCGAGCTCTGTGTTGCAGTTCCGGCTGCCACACCGGAAGGTGGTAGAAAAAATTCAGAGAAGTGTAGTGTTATACTTCCTCCTGATTGGGTAGAACATTGCATCAAGCTCAAAACACTATGCCAGGAAGAATACCGTGAACGCAACCACGGTGAACTGGCAGACGAGAACTTTTTGTTAAAATTTCAGTTCGGCAGCAACTATGTATATCCTAACATTACGGCTGATTTCAGTTGCACGATGGGTGCGTGGCATGAAGTAAAAATGGAGCTGAGCAGAATAGAAGCATATGCCATGGATTCGAAGTATCGACACTGGGTCTGCCCACTTAGAAGCTATGTTTGAAGATGGAGTGAAGATAAACACAGAAGATGTGTGTGCTTTCATCGCACATATTGACCTTGTGAAAGATGAGGAAGTGGCGCTACTTAAACTAATCCATAGTGAAGTCGAGGATATTATCTTGACCGCTGTAATATCTTTTCTCTGTACAGACGCGAATAGTCGACCACATGCACAAGTATCGAGTACATTTACAACCCAGCTGATGGCAGTACGTACGGATGAAGAAAGAGTGGAATGGTTGAAGAAAAACAAGAATGTTCATTCATCAGAGGAGAAAATCGTAGGAGCGCTGTGGATGATACGAGCCACTGGCGTGGGCTCGGTATATGCATAAAACAATACGTGTACACAATTATGGATCCGCGCAACGACAAATCCACAATCGAACAAGTAGATCGAATATTTGGACAAGTGTTTTTGCCCCTCTTGCCGCGCGAAAAGTGATGGAAGCGGGACGTGAGCAGATACTTCCAACAAACAGACGGGAGCAGTTGCGGTGTGCTTGCCCTTGCTTTCATCGAGAGCTACTTGTTCCCGAGTCAATATATTCCAGCCACACAAAATTGCTGCAGTTTCGCTATCTGCAGAAGGTAGTTCTAGGTTAACCACAAGTAACTGAACTCCTTAATACATTTCTGCAACTCCACCCTAGCATTATGAGACGAATCGAAGCGGATTGGTCCTCCAGAAAACATGTAGAAAATCTCGCGGGTGATCACAATCGCGATACTGATCACGATATTGACCCTAACCCGCACCCGATCCCGGACATGTTGTACCACATTAGTGGTACATCGGAATTACTGCTAGTGGGTAGCCAGTGAGAGGCAGCGTTGGAAACGCAAGGGATGCCTGATTTATTGGCCACGTAGGACATAGGTTAAGATAAATAACAGACCCTGATTTACCTTGCAAGACACAAGTGGCTCCTAGACTACCGGGGAAGGAGGTGTATTGGCCTACCCGACGAAGGACTACTACGTGTACCAAGAGGACGGCTACGCCTGGATAGCTTGGCCAATGCGTGATCGCAGAGCCTCACCCAACTCAAGACCCCGCCAGAGGAGGCGGCAAGCAGAGTTAAAGGGCAACTACAGCACAAGAAAAGAAATCCTGTGATCGGCCCACGCCAAGACTGACCACAACACACCGACGCCCGCGTGAAGGATATCCGCGCGGCCGTCACCCCCGATCCCCTGATCTCCGCCTTGGCCACCACTAACCTCCTTGTGATCATCAGAAGAGTGCAACCCGCCGTCGGGTACAAAAGGTGAGCAGAAGGTAATCTCGATCGCGCCAGATCAACGGAGTACCCCCTCCGATAGTCGGCCATCCGGGCGGACCGTGTGCAAGCTTCCCTCACGTCAGCGATTTTCGTGACGCTGCTTTGCCACAGCAGCATTGTCCATGGGAGAGCCAACATGCAGGTACAGACTGATGACAATTTATACACGATGAAGAGGGTAATCCTGTAGTGGGGAGTGGAGCTGATAATAGCCCTTTTGAAGGTGGAATCGCGACTAAGCGATTGCTGTCTCGACTAACTCGTGCGCCTACCAAACAGACCCAAGTTGATTACCCCGTGCAGGTGATTGGAGCTTCTAATAGATGCTCACCATTCCCTCATGTGACTTTTATTACTGGGCCCCAAGCAATTAAGAGGAGGTACTCACAGCTGCGCTAGCATCGTGCAGCATTGGTGTTGCCTACATTAAGCGCAATGTCGACGGTGCGCAATTTAATGCTTTAAACAACGTATTCAGATCTACTTTAAACTAGACGCTTTTGAAGTGTTGCTAAACTTGAACAAGTGACTGAATGTGATGGAGAGAAGTTAAGGAGCAGATATTAGATGTGACATCTATGACACGCATTTTCCTGCTAATCACGATGAATTCGTTGCAAAAGCCAACATGTTTTGGGAAGCTGGAGAGTTAGGCTAGAAGGGGCGGTATTTCCTGCATACTTTAAGAAGGAATTACCCCGTCAACGCTACAGTGCGTGGCAATGCTTTTAGATTCTTCCGGGTTATGCAACATGTTGTGAAGTACTGGTCCTCACGGCTGCATCTGTGCTAGGATGACGACGGGGCTAGTACGGTTTTTATCTTCCCACCGTTAAGTTCAATCAGACCATACTAGAAGGTTCGAATGCTGGGAAAGGAGAGAGAAGCAAAGAGGGATAAACTTCACTTCACAAAATGCAAAGGGAGTCACTAGCAAATTTACTCCCAACCTGTCTTGTCGTTTCCAACTTTCTTTCTCGCCCTCGCCCTTGTGCGTGGTGTGAGTTGCCGACTTACGCAATTTTAACCAAGTGGTTATGAGCCCAAGTGATTGTTGGTAATTCCCCACACACTTGAAGACTATGAGTACTAGTGCAAACCCGAAGAAGAAGGAAACGTACGACGAGAAGAAGGCTGCTCACCCGCCTTTCGATGACAAGGAGTTCGAGGTGTTGTTTGAGCGCATGAAGTTGAAGCTGGAACGCAAAGAATTATGGCCGTACTATGAAAAGGACGTCGTCGAGCCGGAGGAGTCGAAGCAGGATGAACACGCAAAGTGGAAAAAGAGTCTGCGCGTGCAAACGAGATACTCTACGACGGGATGACAGACAAGATTATGAAGACAGTAAAGTTTGAGCCGAGTGCATTCCGTGTTGTGGAGCTATTGCAACAAAGATTTGTTGGAAAGACATATTTTAAGTGTGCGGCTGAGATGACACAGTTGAGGAAGCTTCGACTGCAAGAAAATGGGAATATGCCCGATCATTTGGGTGAAGTACGGCGATTAATCGATCGAATTGCACTATTGGGTAAACCTCTCGATGAGTCTGAGAAGCCTGCAATTTTGATAGGTACTTTGCCTGACACCTACGATAATGTGGTTGAAACATTTCTGGCAAGTCACGTGCCTCGCGATGTTAATGCTCCTCCTAACTATGACCAATTGGATCATGCATTAGAGCTAGCGTATGATCGACGCCAAGGACGAAAACTTGACGAAGGAGGCGAAGACCAAGCCTTGTTTGGCGGATCTGGTAGAGGCCGAGGTCGAGGCCGAAGCCGAGGTCGTGGACGTAGTTGTGAACGAGGTCGCGGTGGACGCAGTGGTGGACGAGGCCGAGGCAGAGGCCTTATCCATGGTGGTCGAGGAGGCAATCAAGCATTTGGACGAGGATGTGGCGGACATGGCACCAGTGCAGGAACCCGCTTTCATTGTGGAGAAAAAAATCACCACGTACGTGAGTGCCCACACTTGGGTAGACGCCCACCAAGTGGTGCTCAGGGATCCGAGCCTGCTCAAACGCAAGCAAGATGGAAGGAGGAACAAAAGGGATGAAAGCAAGTAAAACTCAGTATACGGCCGATGAAAGTGATGATGAAGCATATGTAATTACTGCTCTCATTAAGCAACCTCTAAATGTGCAGACGTTCGCAAGAAACCGTTGGTACTTGGATTCGGGGGCAACGAGTCATATGACTAACCAAAAAATTGATTTTGTTTCTTTCACGGACATGAGTGCCGTAGTGAGAGTTGGTGGTAACAACTGGTTGAATGTGTCTGGCGTTGGCTCAGTGAAAAAGGAGATACAGACGTCAAGTGGTCGACGTATCATGACACTGCACGGTGTACGATATGTACCAGAACTACAATGTAGTTTATTCCCGGTACGTCGACAAGCAGCACGTTCTCTACCTGCAGATGAAAAGGTCAGAGTTCACTTTGACGATGAAGAGTTCGCAAAAGTAAAATTACAGCAAGGAAGTACATATGCAAAAGTTGATAAAACCAATTTGTACTGCCTTGAACTAGAGAGTCCAATGGATACCGCAATGGTAGTTAATACCGAAGAAGAAGACAGGTGCAGCTGTGGCACACTCGTCTGGGTCACCCAGGACAGACAGCGTTTAATGCTTTATTCCGACATGCCGACTGGCCGTTGTTGGAAGTTGATCTGAGAGTCGGAAAAGGCTTCAGCTGTGTATCATGTGTTAGAGGAAAGATGACAAGAAAGAGTTTTCATACAGTTCAACATTCAAGTCGTGACTGATTAGTTGGAGAACGTGCTCATATGGATGTTTGGGGACCATATCCAGTTGCTTCATACTCTGGCATGCGCTATTTTGCACTTTTCGTTGACGAAGCTTCTCGCTTCTCAACGCTGTTCTTAATGAAAGAGCGGACGGATGTTTACGCAAAGTTTAAATTTTATTATGAGCGAGTCAAAACACAATTGAAAATCCGAATGAAGGAGCTTCGATGTGATAATGCAAAAGAATTGCTGGTGCTTGGAGAAAAGATCAAGCGTAACTATGGTATGGAGTGTTCGCTGACTGTTAAGCACACACCTGAACAAAACGGAGTCGCTGAACGAATGATTCGCACAATTATTTTAAGAACGCGATGCTTACTGGAACATTTCGGACTCCCAAAGCAGATGTGGGCGGAGGCTGCCGTCACTGCAGCATACTGTGTGAACATTTTACCGAATAAAAGAAATGGAATGCAAGTCCCATATGCAGTATGGTTTAGAGTGACACCAGCATAACTCAAGACTTCGATCATTCGGTTGTGCTGTATTAGCATACATTGATAAGGTTGAACGTAAGAAAATGGACGCAAGAGTCAAAGAAGCTCTGTTTGTTGGTTATTCTCGTGAGCGCAGAGGATACCGGTTGTTGGATAGCAAGACAAACAGGTCATTCTATAGTCACACTGTCGTCTTCTATGAGACGAAACCTGGTCGAATCCTGTTAAAGGAAGATATGGCAACTCCATATGTACCGACAGCCGAGTACCTGGATATTGATGATGCAACGATGCAGAATATTCCGTCCTTATTGGAGGAATTGCAATCGGACGAGATACATGAATTAAAGTGTAGAACTGGTGGGGCAGGTGAAGGCCCAGTGAAATCTGAGGTTTCAGAAGAAGAGCGTGTACAACAAATCGAACGATCCTTAAGTGAGACTAAGGCATCGCGAAAAAGGGAGAAAGTGGCAAACACCCAGGTTCCACACAAAAAGGCCTGCACGGAAGGGCAAACGAAGAAAAATGATGCTGCATCACCTAAGCCCAATATGAACACGCCAATTCAAATGAAAAGGAAGAGAGCTAGGAGAAAGAAGCGAAGTAGCGAGCGGTGTGCGACACTGCCGAATGATAGTCTGAACAGTGGGCGGTGTATGACACCGACTGTACAGCAAGATGACAAAAATGAGAAAGTGCAGCGGTCTTCAACTCGTAAGCCTGGTGATATTGCGACCACCACCAACGAGAAGCTGGATGCTGGTGGTGACTCGCGGATGGAAGATGTAACTGTCTCTGATCAGTGAGATGCACCTCGCAGCAAGGCACCGAAGACTGGTTGCAGAGAATATCGTACAAAGAGTGGTGTGCGTTGCCGACTTACGCAATTTTAACCAAGCTACAAGTGGTTATGAGCCCAATCATAAAGCAAGAGTGGTAGGGTATCGAAGCCACCACGGTGGCTTGGCGATACAATTCATCTTGCTTTCAGAGACTCGATAAAGAAAAAGAAGTCAACAACGGGCTGGGATACGGCTCGTGATCAAATGCAATTTGAGATTGCAAAAGAAAAGGCAATGGATTGGTGGCAGGACATCTGCTGTCTTACGGCCAGTATAATTGATGAACCCCAAACCCTTGATGATGCACTCAAGAACGAATATTCAAATGAGTGGCGAAGTGCAGCAGATACCGAGTATCATGCCTTGATGAAAAACGGTACTTGGAAATTAGTCCCACGCCAGAAAGGCATGAAAGTGCTCGGAAACCGGTGGATTTTTCGCGTGAAGTATCTGCCAAACAGAGAGATTGAGAGGTTCAAAGCCAGATTAGTTGTTAAGGGCTTTATGCAAGTCTATGGCGTTGACTATTTTGAAGTTTACTCACCAGTGGTCCGCCTAGAGACATTGCGGATGCTGTTGACATTGGCAGCAATCTGGGATTATGAGGTCGACCAGATGGACTTGACAACGGAATTCCTAAATGGACCTATTGGCGGCGAAATATATATGGACCAACCAGAGGGTTTCGTTGAAACAGGAAAAGAGGACTATGTTTGTAAGTTGGAGAAAAGTCTGTATGGCTTAAAATAAGCACCAAGAGTCTGGTTCTGCCTGCTAAAAGAACATCTAGAGAGGCAAGGGTTCACAATAATGAACTTGGGTCGTGTGTAGCTGTGCAAGTGATCGATGGAGAATTGGTATTCATCTCCATCTATGTTGATGATCTAATACTGTTTGCACCTAACAAGAAGTTGATGAAAGAGTTGAAGCAGATGCTTCACATGCGTTTCGAAATGAAGGACTTGGGTCCAATTCATTATATCCTTGGATGGGAAATCACGCGACACAGAGAAGAACGAACTGTCTTCATCAACCAGCGCAAATATGCTGACAAAGTATTACATCGATTCGGAATGGAAAGTTGCAAGGGATGTAAAGTGCCAAGCACACCGAATTTGAAACTTTCCAAGGTCATGTGCCCTACCACCACAGAGGAAAAGGAGTTGATGAGTGAAAAACCGTATCGAGCCGTAATAGGCAGTCTGATGTACTTGATGTTGGGTACACGCCCTGATTTGGCCTATCTCGTCAGAGAATGCAGTCAATTCCTCAAAAATCCAGGAATTTTACATTGGCGTGCTGCTAAGCGTGGATTGAGATATTTGAAGGAAACTTTGGATTGGTGTCTGAAGTTAGGAGGTGCACAGTGGAGTGAGACGGTGCTGGATGACCATCTAAAAGCTTTTGCAGACGCTGACTTTGCAAATAGAGTAGACGATCGGAAGTCTATTGCTGGATATATCACCCAGCTGTGTGAAAGTACTATTTCCTGGGCAAGTCCGACAGAACGAACTGTAGCACTACACACAACTGAAGCTGAGTATATGGCACTCAGTCTTCTGGTTCAAGAAGTCATCCACCTGCGACATATGCTAAAAGAATTGAAAGTGAAACAAACCAAGCCCTCTGAAGTTTTTGTGGATAATGAAAGTGCTCGAAAGCTGGCAAACAATCCTGAATTTCACAGCCGGACGAAACACATTGATGTGAGACATCATTTCGTCAGGGAACGAGTAGAACGAAAGGAGATCACTGTGACTCGGGTGGCTGGAGTTGAAAATGTGGCAGACACATTTACGAAGCCATTACCGCGTGCAAAATTTGAACAGCACTGAGCCAATCTGGGATTGGTTTTCCAAAGACAGTATGAATGCACTGAAAGCCCAAATGCCGTTGACGACCAGTAGGTGGGGCTGTTGTGAAGTACTGGTCCTCAAGGCTGCATCTGTGCTAGGATGACGACGGGGCTAGTACGGTTTTTATCTTCCCACTGTTAAGTTCAATCAGACCATACTAGAAGGTTCGAATGCTGGGAAAGGAGAGAGAAGCAAAGAGGGATAAACTTCACTTCACAAAATACAAACGGGAGTCACCAGCAAATTTACTCCCAACCAGTCTTGTCGTTTCCTACTTTCCTTCTCGTTCTTGTGCGTGGTGTGAGTTGACGATTTACGCAATTTTAACCAAGCTACAAGTCAACATATAGCAATCCAGTTGGACAGTACAACCGCCATTATTCCCTGTGCTTAAAGTTGAAAATGGGAACACTGTTTTTGCAGTTGTTTCAATGCACGATCTGCAAATTCTATCTGGTTTAGGGAAGCTGTCGAAGTGCCGTCTAGGTTGACTAGACAAATGAGACAGCTTGCTGATGACAACTTGTTATTGGAAAATCTGTATGGATCGTATCCAAACGCGGGAGTAGTGTGCGTGTATGTGTATGTGTGTATTTGGCTTTCTGCCCAAGTGAGTATGGGTTCCAGCCAAGCAACACACAGAGGGATATTTGGTAGTTACAGCCCAGTTTGAGTCCAATTACGATATGATGGAAATTGAACGGCAACCTTCAACCGGAAGGCCGGTTGATGCTGTTCACAATTTCAGTCCTTGGCGAAACTTTGGTGCATCTACTATTTTTGTGATGGAGCCCTTGAAGCTAGTTGACCCGTATGACCACCAAGTACTATTCAACCGCTCAATCTCACGAAAGTGAATGTGATCTGAGCAACCCAAGCGTCCTGCACGGAATGGCCCTGCATCGATGCTAGAGTAGGCAGCTCGACGTAGGAGCCCTTCATTAGAACTCGTTCCATAAAAACGATCAAAACCTTTCCAGCTACACATGCACACACACATCCGAAAGAGTAGCACGCTTCGAACGCAGAGCGAGAGCATACGGCTGGTGAGAGCAAAACGGTCGCGCAGTCCTCCATGCCAAGCTCCGGGTAGGATAATGCTTGAATAAAAACAAATTAAGAATAATTAAGAAGAAAAAGAACAGAACTGTGCATGGAGTGGTGCTATGGAGTTGATTCTTCTTGCGTTGAGAGCATTGTTTCCTAAGTGCTTTTTGCGTCTCTTGAAGAGCCATGATGCTCTGGAGTCATTTCATGTCGGTGCTTTTCGCGATGACAACACCATTTTAAAAACACGCGTAGCTGGTCTTTCTGTCGTCTAGAGATGGGGGAGTTCAAGCCGGTCATAGTCTCGACGATACCTTTTCCTTAAACCGACTTTGTTGGTATCCTCTCACATTTACCAAAGGTAAGAAGCTGCAATTCGCTTAAATTTCGGTGTGTTCATACTAATATCAAGTTTAAACGTGATATATTGATAGACAACCGATGCACGCACCGAACGAGCTTGAGCAGCTGGGCCAGCCTATCAGCGGTAGATGTACTGAGCTTCTCTCTGAATCGGCTCGTACAAGGCGTCGAGTTGACCGCCTGCTTAATAGTTTAAAGCGAGAGGACAATTCGGATTGGTGTGCCGATCTGGTTGCGATCCAAGAGCCCGTCGTGATCTTGAGTATCGCTGTGAGCGTGATGAGTAGCACCGCCTCGATGAAGAACGTCGAGAATAACGTGAAACTCTTCGTGAAGAGCGACACCAACAGCGTAAAGAGTGTTTCTTAGCTCTCGTAGCAGAGATCGTTAGAAAGCGAGACTAATGATACAGCGTTTAGTCTGCCTAGTGTATTGAGCTACCGTTGTAAATGACCGATCGAATCTGACTAATTCCGTCTGTTGAACTCTAAAGTTGTAGAGGCGGAAAATGTTGTTGATGCGTCGGTCACGCCAAACAGCAATGGCAAATGCAGTTGGCGGTAGCATTGTGACGCACTTCCCATACCCCATGCAGCCGCCTGACGAAGCGACGTTATCGCGTCGCTCATTGTGAGCATTCCTAGCCCACTTTCACGGGAGCACGCTCTAGGTCACCTTCCTTAAGTGGTGCTATGATGCGTTCGTGCATAACCTTGCACACAGGGAACGCAGTGTCGGCTGCCGCACATGTTCCAGGAACTGCTAACCTGTCGTTGCCAGTTTCTCCTGCAGGGGGGGCTAATTTTCACGTCGCTCCATAGGCCTGGTTAGTGGTGTTTTGCCCACACTAAAGTGCCATCACACCCATAGCATAGTGTTCCTGTTACAACCACCGAACGTAGCCAACCTAGAAAAACAAAATATACGTGAATGAATAAAAATCTCCAATTTCATCGTTTAATCTTTACTCCCCAGGTGGAAAACCTACTAGTAGCCAAGGCAAAAGCCTACTAGTAGGATTCTTAGAAATTAGTAATCATATGGAGTCTTTGTATGTAAAAAAAAAATTTTCCAAACAAAGACGTACTGGTGTGCATGCTGAAGCAGTCTCGCCCCGACCGAGGCCCACATGCGTTGACGAAGAGGCCGTGCGACGGGTCTGAGCACGCTGCGCAGAAGTATGACGATTTCTTACCGCAAATGCTGCATTTACGCTGGGTCCTTTGGTTTTCTTTGCGAGCGGACGCATACACCGGAAGCTCCTGAAACGCTCGTAAGACGTGGTGTGGTGTAGTTTCGTCCATCGAGTCAAGACGCCGATGCTGCCTGGTAGCTCGGTTCGTGATGTATTCATTGAATATGAGCTGACGCGCTAGCGGGAGACCAAGCGTACTGAAGTCTACAACACTGTTACCAAGTAGATCTGCGGATCACATTTCGTGCCGATAAGCTAAGTAGGCATCCACAACTACCATTCCAAGAATCGTCCCGAACAAGCGATGTTGCCATTTTTGTGTGTGCCATTCCCGCTCAATGACTAGTGATCCGTGTCGGTAGTGGTCATGAACGTCAATCACATCGAGAAAATGAGCTCCATCATTTGAGGTCTAGAGATCCGTTTTTCGACGCGAATTGTCCACACAAAACCATTCGAGGTGTCCACATGATGGCGAATGCGTACGCTATCCGTACCAGGCAAAGTCGTTCCTCTGTTGGAAATAATTGTTTTGGGTTTTTGATCCTCCCAGAACATAGCGTACATGGCCGCCCCAGTATCCGTTGAGCTCCTCAACATCTCCCACGATCCACGGCTAGGGGATCTACTGAACCACTTCTTCATGTGTTCTATCGGGTACTCTTTAGTCTCTGTTTTCACCATGCCCAAGAAATACAATCCAAATAGCGACTCTAGCTTGACTAAGGTTTTGACATATGCAAATGCACTGTCTGCGACGATGGTCCGCCCGGTTCCCTTGTAAGGCTCCGCCAGACGCAACACAATAGCAGTTCCTTCTCCAAGTTCTGCAGCATAAGGCTTCTGTTTCTGTCTCTCTGTGCCTTCTACCAGCTCCAGACCTAACAAAACGCCGCTGTCGTCATCCGCAATGGCCTTCAGCTCTGTCCCTACGCCTTCTGTTTTGCGAATAATCTTAGTTTTATGTGGTAGACCCTCCTCTGCATACTTCTTTTCCTTTCCCTTCCAGGTACTCATGCACTCATCAACACACAAAATGTCCCCGGGGAGACCACTTTGCGGTGTTGGATATTAGAGCTGGCAATAAGTGGACGGATCGATCTCCATGGGTCAGTTGAGCGTGAGTTGTCACAAATTGCAAGGGCGCCGAGTATGTGCTCAAAGGCATGACGTGACATCTTGAAACGTTCACTATAATTTGCTGGGGTCGCTACACTTGCTTCTAGCCATTCTCCCAGTAAACCTTGAGCGAACCACGGCGAGGCTCCATCGCCATAGCCAAGCGAATCCCAATCCAACGAAACTGCTCGCCTTCACTTATCGTGCGGTAATTGGGCACCCTCAGGTTGTTGTTCCTGTTCTCGATGGTGCTAGGCACTGAGCTCATTGGATACATTAGATAGAAGTACTTCACGAAGGTTCGCTCACCCAGTTCCAAGAGAGCTGGCCAACGGAATGCGGTTTGGTAAGACTGCATGTGTGCAGCTTGGTCCAGATTAACACCTTCACTTGGAGCCCAGACACACCCGTTCACGATCACCATGCCCATGCTCTCTTCTTCGTCTGTGGTGGTGCATGTGGGGAGATCTCTCGTGAACTCATCCGTGTCTGAGGAAGCTGAGGAACTGTTATCCAGCTGAGGAGGAGGAGCGCTGTTCGTAGTAAAGCCTCGACTGTAACGGTCTCCTGGGGGCCTGGAGAATCCTGCATGAGGCTAACGAATGAATTCTCCGCACTCTCGACACTCAATGAGCGTGCAGCAACTATTTCTACAGCCCCTCCTTCCCATTGCACCGCGTAAGTATGCTGCCGTGCTGTCTTGAAGACCTCCGGGATGACACCACGCTTTCCGTGGTGCTTCTTCGTCTTTCAGTGAACTCGCGCTCCAACGTGCAGTCTGGCCATCGCTATCAACGCGTTGGAAGGCGGGAAAAAAGCTAAGGGGCTCTTGGCTTTCGTTTTGCTTATGTTGACTGAGAGCCAGTGTTTTGCAGAGGCAGTCGCTAAGTTTAGTTTTTAAGCGAGCCTACTAGTAGACTCAATGGGGAGTAAAGATTAAGCTTACAGTTGTAGTGTGCGTTTTGCAAGTCGATATCGGTAGGCTCTTGAACTCTGTAGTTTTTCCGTCAACAAATCCCCAAATACCCGTCACTGAGGACTCGCGAACCGGGACAGCAGCTGCCGACTCGAGCTGCGTCTCCTTCGTAGGGTAGCGAATCGCCGCGACTTGGAGGTCATTTTGAGCGAATTCAAAAGCAATCTCAGCATTAGCAAGGGTGTTTGACAAAGTAGACAGCGGAATGCCGAATTTTTCGCACAGAGTTTTTAGCTCTACAGCAGCTGTGTAGTAGTACAGCACGCAGCATAGCACAACATGTAGGAAGCGTTGTCCTGGGCACCATTTGAACTTGGAAAACTTGGAGAATTCACTCAGCAGCATCACAAACGAAACTGGTGTCAGCGAAACAGCAGCCACAAAGTTGCCTGGACGACCTTCGTTGTAGAGCTGGTTCCCCAATATTAAAAAAAGATTACACATAGTCTATACCATACAGAGTTTACCGTATCGTGGAAGCTTGCCACTATTAGATAGCTTCTTTCGATAATGATATTGCGAATGAGATACAGTAGCAAAAGCTTCTTGTAACGCTGGTGGCGTGCAGGCTTCTCTGAGATGACCACATAAGTCAAGTTCATCGCCAAAATCGAACCTTCCACAGCCAAACGTTTGCCAACAGTTTGCGCGATTAATTTATCAGCCTCACGCTCCCAAATTCCGACACAAATGCAGCTGTAGGTGATCGTATTTACGAGCGCAAATTGCTTAGAACTCGTGGTTTGCTTCATTTTCCAAAGCGCCCGTGTACTAAGATACTACGAACAAACTGGATGCACCTGTTTGGTCATCACAATTTTCGCTGTATTTGTCATCTCATCAAAAATAGACGGAATGAAGCTGTAAATCCACCGAGAGCAGTACATATGATCATTTGCTTTCGAAAAGAATACTTTAAAATCTGTGTAGACAAAGTGGTAAGTCTTTTCCGAGATCAAAGTACACCAGGCTTAGCACCTATGTGCTTGTCAGTACAGCCATCATGCGCTGCTCGAACCCATAGAAATGTAGGTCGTCCCCCACCTAAAGTTCACCTCCCGTACTGTGTATTGGTATCTCTGGGTACGTTTAAAGTTTTGTTTGGGGGTAGGGAAGTTAGTGCTGATCTTGTGGTGTAATGGTTAGCACTCTGGACTTTGAATCCAGCGATCCGGGTTCAAATCCCGGTAGGAGCTCGTTTTTGTGCGCGGTTGCAAGCATGTGGCATGTTGGCGGCGCTTTGACGCCTGTGGGGTCCGTGGTGTGCGTTTGAAGTTTTGTTTGGG